>JAHZNE010005905.1:0-11255 GCA_027744055.1 Callyntrura sp. NNG-2020
GGCAACTTTTATTTTGATTGCCCTTTCATATTCCAGCTTTCTCTTCAAATAGAAACTGACTGTGGCTGCTGGTATAGTCTCTAGAGAGAGAGAGAGAGAGAGAGAGAGAGAGCAAGGCAAAAGTAAATTAGATGGCCACTTACTTCTTCTGATTGACTGCCATACAACTAACATCCTATTATGTACACTGACAATCAGTGAAAATGTTTATTGAGTGTCGACGCGCGGTGGCAGTTACAAAAGGCAACGGTATGACGTGTTGTATTTAGGTAGCTCCTGTTGCCAATTTTCGGCGAAAGAGGCAAAAACGCACACTCATCTAACCAGGGCAATAAACTGCAAAAAAGGAATTAGGCATACACACACACACATGAAGTAATGATCTTGTTGACGATAACAGGGTATGGAGGAGGAGATGTGACGAGGTTGATTGTAATGACAAGCAACGACGTCCCAACGTCAGCTATCTTATTACTAATTGCACAAATTGAGAACGCGAGCAGGAAATGAATATAGGTTTTGTCGTCTGAAAATCCCTTAAAACTTTATAGGTCCTATATATAGACTGTTTTGCTAGCTCGCGGACACACAGGGCTCCTAATTTACCACACGGCTTCGCTTTGTTCCTTTTCCGCCCGTGAGCGAGCGAGCGAGGTTATTACTTTGGAATTGAATTTTTGATGAACGTGATATTGTAGAAAGAAATAGCCTACTTGCTTGCCAAATTGTGTGGTAATGGCGATGGATGAGGAGGATGATGATATGCGTGGTTTACGAGCTGCTGCTGATGACGGTTTATACGTTTCCCCTTTCCCTTGTTGCTATATGGGTGGCACTGGCAGCTTCTACGCGTCTGTACCAAGTCGCCTTGAATCTGGACAAGATCTTGTAATGTTATTACAATTGTGATTTACAATTTGATGTTAAAGGTCTCTTAACTATAGAATATTGACACAAGTTTGTGTGAAAGTTAGACGTAGATGAACTTAAACTTATTTGGGCATTATGGATAGTTTGGGAGATAAAAAAAGGAAGCGGCTTTTGTATACAGCCAGCGTCCGATTTGTCCCTGGCTGGATCCGATAGCCTTGGAGGGAGACGCTTAAGAGGACAGTTGAAAGAGTGTTGTGTGTGTATCCCATTTGTAACGCGGAGGTATTCTGTAGGGATAGGGGAAGGGGATATGGTCGAGAGAGGGATATATATGTAAATACACGCAACAATAAGCAAGACTGGAGTTGGAGTTGTTGTCAAGTGGGAGAGTGACAGGGGAATTTTCTATGGAGGGTTGTTTTTCGTGGGTTGAAGTACATAGATACTTACATCATCATCGTCATTTCATTTTAAATCTCTTTTCCCGCCTCTTGACGACGACGACGACGACGACGACGCTGGGATGGAGTGACCGTGGCTGTATATAGTTGTCGGAGGAGCTGTTATTATTGGCGGAGAGAGGAACGAGAGCATTTCTGAAAAGTGCTCAAATAATTACGACGGAAATTAATTACCCAGTTCACATCTCTTTGTCTCCATTTCCCATCGTCGTCGTACGTAGCCCACGCTGCTGCTGCTCAGTGACGGTCATATCTTTGGAGGAGAAAATAAATCTCCTTTTGTCCAGAGAAAATTTAATCCTATCCCAGGATGAGAGTGCTCCTGTTATATTCCACGGGTAATAATAATAACGGCCGTGTAAAGGAGATGGTAGTGGAGCGTGGTAAAATTGAGTGGCGGTGGTGGTGGTGGTGGTGGGGACGGAAAAGATATGTTTTGCCAAAAAAAAAAACCTTCGAGAGAACGAAGATAAAACTCGGCTGTTATCTTTTCTTGGCGGTGGTGAGCGAATTGGCAAGGATTTTTTTTAACGAATACACTTATCCAGTATTAAAATGGATTTTTACTGGCGTCATTACAATTTACAATGGCATCATTGTCAGATTTTATAATGACCAACCGACACGGGGGATTTTATTACCGGGACTGCTAGTTTACAGCTCTGTTTTGATATTTTATTAAGTAGCACTTTGGCTGCATTTGCTACTATTGCATTTTTGCATTGCTGCGGCTCCTTACTGCTGTGAGTAGTTAGCTATACATATTTTTTTTTTGAATTTATAGTAACTCATAAAATTGACTTTAAAAGGGAGGACATCTCCCTCCTCGTGGAGTCCAAGGGAGAAAGACATCAGTTTAACGTGTGTCGTAGTTTTCCTCGTTGTCGTCATCTACCTCCTGTCATGGCATTTTAAGGCGTCGTAATACGAACACAGTGATAATGAAGAATGGCACCGAGTGACGACGGGGATGATAAAAAGCGGCCGTTAAAATCCTTTTTATTAATAGGTACGTTTTAATGTGGGGTAGTTAAAGGAGGCCCTAAATAAAAACCCTCATTTCGCTGAGAGTTTATTGATTATAAAATGGCGACGGGAGGGAACAAATGAACAAAAAAGCGCTGCTTTCCAAACGGGGCAACGTGAAACATACGGCAACTCTGAAGAGAAAAGTTGCAGGGGTCTTGCTTTTGGCTACGCTGTATTCATCGACCGATATCTGGCCGTTTCCTCCCTGTTTAATCGTCAGTATAAAAATCTGCGGGTGTGCGTCTACGATGCATATGCTCTACGAATTGATCCCAGATTGGCGGCGACGACGACGATGTCCAGCTAAAATCTGTATGCAGCAGTTGAGTAGCCGCTTGGCGAATTTCGTGCAGAAGTGCACAGTACATGTAAGAAGAGCGGCAGCAGGGTCATTCATGTAATGACAAGGAAGCACGTCTCTACCAATAACTGTTGTCATCGTCACCCCGACTGTCGTCGTCATTACTGGGCCATTCGATCGATGAGGCTTGATTGTGGAATAATTGACAAGGAGTCTCTGGATAATGTATTCGGAGTCCTCCGTTTGTAGCCATGTGGCATTCATGTGTGTTGTTGTTGCCCTGTTTCGTCGTCGTCCTCGTCGTGTAGTGTTTAGTAATCAACGTGGTGATTATGCATCTTATGAGCTGTTTTTTCCTCGGGCGCAGAAAACCCAGCTGTTACGTGACTTGTGACTTGAGGAGCATTTAACCTTTACTTTCTCCTCTGGTGTCCTTCGTCAAGCCCCGAAAGCCATGTCCTCTCTCTCTCCTCTCTCTCTCTCCTCTACCGTTCTAGTTATCTGAGCTGTTTGATGATGTCAATTGCATCACTATATACATATAGAGCCATACTCTTTAAAAATAATTGTGTTTTTATGCAATGGCACGTACAATTCCAGTCGAGTGGCTTATGTGGATGTGATCGTGCTTCATTATCATGAGCCATCATTCTTCATCATTAGCCCTTGCTCTCCTCTATCCCAACTAGAAATGCTTACGGTGTGTAAAACGCGGAGAAATTTTTTTTTCTACATTCTTACGAACTTTCTGTCTTCCCCCTTTCTTCCTGCTAAATAGCTTCCCTAGAATTCGACAGAGGCACAACCCGAAGACACGGAACGCAGAGCTCTCCTCTCAACTTTCTCTCTGGGCTACACAGATAATGAAGGAAAGAGACCTTCACAATTTCTCCGTTTTTTCTCCTTCTCGCACATTAACAATCATCCTAATATTTTTCACGCTTCCTTGCCCATTTTATTTTTATCTTCGTCTCTCTCTACTCGCCCTGCTGTGCCACATACAGACATGCTACTTGTACATTATAATAATGCATCTTTACGTTTGTTCCCCGCGAGTCGTCATGCGAGTTCTCAAAAATAAGAATAACGGCAAGATAATATATTTTGTAAAGCAGAGTTTATCGGGATGGCCAAAATTGAAAAAGGAATTTCTGAAAATGTTGCCTTGCCTATACTATACTAGGTAGTAGAAGAGACATCTAGCTTGTTCTACAGCAACGTTCTCTCTCTCTCTCTCTCTCTCTGTCTGTGTCTGTATGCACAAGCCTAATAGATGCATGGGTCACAAAACGAAGGGTGATGATGTGAAATGGGCCCCCTCTGAACGGACGGACAGACAATTGAATTTCGAGTTCTAAGCTCTTTTATTTACGACGAACCTTCCTTGTCGTAGTTGATTTTCCTTATAACTTGGAGAAAATTACTGTACGATGTACGTTTTATTATGTTCACGGTATAGAAAACTACATAATGAGTGACAAAAGCGACAAATCATGTAGTTGTGTGTCAGTTCGTCTGTCTGCCAGTTATTTTTGTCTGTGACCAGTTTCTCTCAGTCTATTTCATTTTTAAGTGGTTTTACAAGTATCATCTTCCCTGCAAACTTTGCTACTACTGAAAGTTGGTGAAATCCTTTGGCGCATTCAACGTTGGCATTAGTTATCAAATTTTATAACGTTACACAAGGCTCGGCTTTAAAAAGGTGGAATAGTTACTGGCTGTACTTTTCCGGCAGTTCCTTTTGTAGAAAGAGGGAATTTCACCATTTAACCTTGGAAACCGGGTGGGCTTGCTCTGCTTTGTCTGTTGTACGGCTTTGATTTGGCGAAAAAGGAAAAATTTCTCTCGAGCGAACAAAGCAACATGATAACGACAAACAGGAAAGTTTGAGTCTCTCTTTCTCTCTCTCTCTCTTTCGTTTCTTTCTTTCAGAGTGGAGTAGTGTAAAGTGGTTCAAGGCAAGGGGAAAAACTCTGATAGTCGCCATGTGGAAACGAAACGGTTTTAAAGGTTGGCTGGTTAACGGCCCGTGGGTGTGAGAAGTAGGGATAAAGCGAGAGAGAGAGAGAGAGAGAGAGAGAGAACGCAGTATTTTCGCGGTGCTTTACTCCTGCATGGATTTACGATGTCGTTGTCGTTATGCTAACATTTGCAAAAAATAAGGAGGGATGAAAGGCTAAATTTGGCGAGGAAGACTGATGAAAGCAAAAGTTTTTTTTAATTAGAAAAGTACTTGCATTCTCGCTTGTTTACTTTTGGCATTTATAAGAGTAGAAAAAGATGTTTTCTAGGAAGTTTTTTTTTATTGATTTCCGATGAAGACCTCTGATGCGATTGTCATCTTTGGGTAATAGCTTGTTTTTTTTGTATTGTTTCCTGTAGATTGCCTACGATAGTCGGGATTGAGAAAGGAGCCAAAAGGAAATAAGAAAAGGATGAGTGAACCGAGGGTACCACAGGCCGCCCTTGGTCTGGGGGACACTAATGTAGACACAGACATTCTAACTAAAGAGATCGACCATGACTTTTTTGATGATCCTGTAGGATCATCAGCAGGAGGTGCCGCTTATATGGGGGGATTTGCGGCAGCAACGTGCCAAGATAAAGGGGAAGGGGATAAGGAGGTGAAAATTTTGAACAACATGCCAAAGGAGGAAGACAATGGGCTGCGTGGAGCCACTTGGAAGCCAGACGGGGGCAAGAGCAGTAATGGCGACGAGGATTTTTTGAGATTAGTTGATAAGAAGGATGAGACTGGCCCAGAAGACTATTATCGACACCATTACAAGAAACTGGACGAGGACAGTGGAAGGTCTTCTGCTAGCATTACAGTCCACTTGGAAGTGGAAAAGGAGAGAGGTAAGGGAGATTTGGGAGCGAGTGGTGGGGCAGCTGCGACAGCTACAGAGGATTTTTACAGCATGCAGTCCAACGCCAACTATCCGCGTCCTAAGGAAAGCTACAAGTTGCAACAACGACGACGATCGTTTGGATCGATTCAACCTCCACAAACGCAGAAAAACTCGTACAATCCATCGGCCTACGCAAAGGCGAATCAGCAGGAGCAATTTGAGCCGATGAATCCGTCAGACTGCGGTCTTAATGCACACTTTGGCGACGTGACAAGTTCCTCGGACAGCAGCAGCAACAGCGGCGGAGCTGCTGCTGATGCAGATGATGACGAGTCGGATTCGGATTTGTCAGATAGTTCAGAGTCAGAGCTGGAGAGCTTGAACTCGGACGACGAAGAGTTTGTGGATATGTTGGAGAAATATTTCGACTATGTCGACCCGGATTCAGATTGCTCGGATTTGACAGAGGTAAGCCCTCTGTCGAGTTTGGCGGCTAGCCCTTTACCACCGTCATTCTTTGGAGGAGTTGGGATTGGAGGAGGAGATGGAGCTGATCAAGGTATGCAACCGGCTTATCACATGAATATTGCTACGGATGCGGAGCTGTGTGCTGCGACAGAAGGTCTGCAAATCGGAGGAGGCAACGGTGTTGCGGAAGAATATAATGAGGGAGGACAGCCGGAGGGAGCTGGGTGCTCCATGGGGCTATCTGCAACTGCTATGGCAGCTGTAACCGCAGTAGCTAGTGCTGTGCCTGCAGCGGCACAGCTAATTGAAAGAGATTTACTTCGATCCGCTGGGAAAGCGAAACCAAGATTGCCCATGGTGATCTCTACAATGGAAACGGTTATCATTCCGGCGGGTCGCGGGGGTGCTAACGAGGATGAATCTGATGAGGACAACAATGCTCCTCGCTCTACGATTTCTGGAGGGGCAACTTGTGGCACCAGCATTGATAATGATGATACCGAAGGGGAGGAGATTTATTACGAACCCTCCTCAGAACTTCATGAGATGGGCGAATTTGGGGAGCCAGACCCAGCCAAGGATAAGAAGGAGTTGGATGTTTGCTTTAATTGCTGCGTCATGGAACACGCCAAAAAGATTTTGAGCCGAGAAGCTAGTCCTTCTAGAAAGCACAAAGGGTGGTTGCTCGAACAGATAAAACAGGATGTAGCTGGAAGTAGCGGAAATCCTGGGGGGAATGGAAATCCTCGGGATAAGGATAAAGGCCGTGGTCCATCCACTTGGAACGGGAAACTTCGAGCAGGAAGTTCCACCTCTGCTACGTCCTCTTCGTCTTCTACCACCACCACAGGATCATCCAGCTCTACCAGCAACAGCCAGAAAGGGGCTGCCGGTGGCAGCATGAAGAAAGCACAGAGGAATTTTACATTTACTCCCGAGCAAATGAGAAAAATCGAACGGGAGAATCACGTCTTGTTGCGCAAAATTTTGGACACTCATCAAAAGCGTTATCATCACGGCAATCATTGCCATCATCATCGCTGCAAGAACAACGGACATCATCAACATCAACATCATCAGCATCAATCTCGCACTATGACTACGTCATCCACATCCATTACACGATTACGGCAGCAAAAACGGATTGAGCATGAGAACACTGTAAGCGCAAATAGTACGGCCTCTTACTCTCGGCCTCTTGTCTTATCGTCAAACATTTCTTTACAAAAATAATTTTTCAGTCACAAAATCTCAAATTTTCCCTCTCAAATCCAAATTTCAGGTTCTCATGAAAAAACTGCAGAATGTCAAGCCGTCAAAAGAGATTGGGGATGCTTTCGGTAAAGCTGGTAAATGAAAACGAATCAACTCTTTCAATCGTAACCGATTTTACAGTCCTCCATGTCACACTTGCGATTAGTCTGCACCCTTTGTGGGGGAGGGGGAGGGGATTTACTAAAAATCATTAGTACGATTAAACTACTACGATGCTGATAAATAATGAGATCTGATCTGAGCTACTGTTACTACTACTCTATGTTTACCATATATTGAAAAATGCTAAGTATTTACGAACTGATGAATAGATTGTTACAAATGTAATTACTTGATTATTATTATTATTATTATTACAAACTACTACCACCAAATTAATTTAATTATGTGACTACCCTCGTAGAATTATGTACTGTAGTGGAAATACAAATAAAGGATATGCTCGATGGTAGTTGTTGTAGTAGTTCTACTACTGCTCTAGTTCGTTATCCCAAACCACACGAAACGATGTCTACTTCAGGAAAATCCCATTCTTTCAATCAAACTGAAACCAATTGAATTTTTTAACATATTCAAAAAATGATAATCGGAGAAATGGTTTTTTGTACGTTTCTTTTTTCATTTTCTACCTGCGCTGTTGACCAATCAAAACAAAATATATATTACTACTACTACAAAATTGTGAAATTGAAATTACAAAATTATCTTAAAGAATTGCAAGTATCTTCATGACTCTGTTAAACTATATACTTTTTAATTGTACCGAAAATGAAGGAACCAACAGGCCGAAATACGGCTTCTTTCTCCAGAAAAATAATCTGTTCCTCCAGTAAACAATATTTGCACCCAGAAAAAAAAATACTACTGGTTTTTTATTAACTTCTTTCAAGACTACCCGGTGAACAACAAATAAGGTTGACCAACCAATTGGAAGCTACTCAAATGTATATCGTAATTCGAATTATTGATTGGCCAATTGCAAGCGTAACGTAGTTTTTTTTAGTAGTTTGGTATGGAAATGCAGCTTGTTTGCAACACAATAGCTTGATGCTGTACAGATTCAAATATATACATATATATATATATTTTAGCGGGTTTCACTACTTAAAGTTGTCTATTCTATTATTGTGAACATTTGTTTTGAACACCCATTGTTGTAAAACTACATTTACGAAAGAATACAATAACAGTAGCTATTTTTCAAGGAAAGGACTCTAAATAAATTCAGCTAACTTGTATTTTCGACATTAAAATGGTCAGTGTTGAGTGGTAGTAGAAACAAATTATTACATGTAAAACGTTAAACCGTAGCTGTTAATGTTAATTGATAATAATATTAAGTATTTTCCTTGAAGACGGCTTGGAAGTTCCATAAGAATGTCTCTCTTTATTAGATGTCAGTTAAAATGTATTGATAAAAATAAAAATATTCCTGTATAGAGGTATATGTTTAAGATGTCACTTGTAGTAAAATCTTACAGTATTGTTTATTTCTAATCCACTACTTAAATATAGATATTAAAAGATACTTAAACATCTAGATGAAAAAAGCTTTAAAAACAACAGAACTTTTTTGTGGCAACTATCTTGTTAGTTTTTATTACAGTAAGGAAACACGACGACAGAGAACTCTAACCATAATCAGATAAAGTGTTTGTTGATAAATATAATGTTTGAATTTAATTACCTGTGGAGACAAGTGACGAGATAGTTACAACTAGGCTAATTCGTAGTGAGAAAATAGAAAAACAAATGGTAAATATAATTTATTGATGTGTAAGTAAAAGTATTGAGTAAACGTGGCACATTTGTGTATTCGTGGTTGTGTTTTAGGGTAATTATGAACTTGAAGATCTAGATATTGTTATATATATATATATATATGGCTATTGCAATTTGCAATTGTTATCGTAACACAATGGAACACAAAGTTACAATTTAATTTTTAGACGACGTTGGACTGAACGACATTCTCTACTAATTTCTACAAGAAACACACAGGGCTGGAGAAAATCTACAGAGTACGGGTGGGCGGGGTTGGGTTTTACAGGGGAAGGAACCGTGAAAAAATACACACTCACGGTACACATACTTACAATTCGTTTCGACCGATACTCGTTTAACTGCGTATTATTATAGAAACATGTTAGTCGTTAAAATTACAATAAATGATATTGTAAGGCTTTTCTGTTAATTTTCCTACTCTTTGGACGCACACATTAAATATTTTGATTTAAATTACAACGTTAGTAATTAAATGAATTAGGTAGTCTTACGTAGAAGTGTGTGTACTCGCCCATTTAACCAAATCCTGATATTTCAACCAGTGTAGCATAAAAACATGATTGTCAACTGAACGTTTTTCGATGTTGAAAGAGAGAAAAATTATGTCATATGTAGTGATTCTATTACTCTCATAGAATACTTAATTATTGTCACTAACATACTGAATACTGTTATTATTATCGTCATTATAATTATTACATTTAGCTATCACTACTAATCTCTCTAGAGGTAAGAGGTAGAACATGTGTAGAACATAGTTTTAAGTTGCTGTACGAAACGTAACTTGTTGACGGGCGAAGAAAACCTATTATAATCCGATTAAGTTTTAGAGGCGTTTTCACTTACAATTTACTAGAAATTTGTTTAGCTATGTAATATCATTCTTCTCTCTGAATGGGTATACCTGCCAGTACGTTGCCGTAGATTTATCTAATGATGATTCATAGTCATTAAAGAAGAATAGTAGTTAGCTATAGAGATAATGGCACACAGCTAACAGCAGCTGTGAACCTGTGGATAACACGTAACACGTAAATAGGTTGAGTCACAGACTATCGATGTTTACTGTCCCGATAGTGAAGATGACGCCGTTAGAAATTAGATATCTGATAGATGAATGCGTCATACAACAAGAGAATAGAGATCCAAACCGGAACTGTAGTTAGTAATAAACTTATAATATTAAATGTGGCTTCATTTTGTTTTAAAACATTGAATTACCTTTCCGCTCGAAGCAATTACATAGTGCAACTGCTGCCACTAACGAGTAACATCATCAGTCCCGCTCACTCAAACGGGAAAAGGGAGACGCAAAGAAAAACTAAACAGAAACAGTAATGTTGTAGCACTGTTATTTATTTGTTGATCTTTGTAACAATTAATAAATCAATCCCATTGTTTTAATTTACTAGTACTAGTACGGGAGTGTAGATCCTTCAATTTAAAAAAATAGAAAGCGATGTAGTTGGTATCGTAGAAGAAATGCCGTTTGATTGAGTAAATTTCTGTTATGTTAGTTCTGTCTCTGTTGTCTGTCCCTGTCTGCGTGTGCGAGGCAGGGTAAGGTAAATTCCTGACTGTCATGTAATTGCTGTACAATTGCCGCATTAATGGTTTTAAAATATCAACAGTAGTATAATTATTCCTTTTCTTTTGTAGTAGACATGTTTTATCTTCGGGTTGTGAGACATTTTTGGTGTCCAGATGACGAACGATAAATGAAAGTACTGTTCATCACATTTATTGCTTGGTTAGTAAAAGAAACGGCGACAACTGATTGGTAGGGAATGAAACAAATAAATATAAAGTAAACGTTAAACCTTCAACGATTTGTGGGATTTAACACGTATGCTTGAAACAAACTCATTTGCCTTCTTTTCCAGACGCTACCAGCTCCTTTAAAAATAATAACTATATAATACTATCCATCACAAAATACAACATTAGTTTATAAGGTATAAAATAATAAATTCTGGTTTACCTTGAGCAATTTTGATGGAAACGACGCTATATAGTGCGATTTTTGTTTGTTGTCCTTAACGTTTTTTGTTCCAGCTTTTTCAGGAGGTTCAGGCGTTATCATTAAATTCAAACTCGAATCATCAGCTGTATTTTTGCCTAAATTAATAGAAGTGAACATTAAAAATTTAATTTATTTTTATAGCATATTTTAGAATAATTGTAGGCAATACCCTCACGAGTAACCCCAAC
>JAHZNE010005906.1:0-12259 GCA_027744055.1 Callyntrura sp. NNG-2020
TGCATAATATGCAAATGAGCACCTAATTTGCATAATATGCAAATGAGCACATAATTTGCATAATATGCAAATGAGCACATAATTTGCATAATATGCAAATGAGCACCTAATTTTCATAGTATGGAATATAATAATAATACATAATATAATATTGTTAGGGTATCCAAAATCCTTGGTGGTACCCACCCACCACAATTTGAATAGTATGCAAATTAGAAATTTAAAAAAATAATATGCAAATTAGCAACAAGAGTTTAATTCCATTTGTCGCAGAAATGGGCCTGTATTTCAAAATTTTACATGGGGCACCGATGATTTTTTTTACAGAATGAACATCTACGCATCATAATACCCCAGTAGAGAAAGTTTCAGGAAGTTCTACCGTCAAAAATTTCAGTGATAAAACTTTAGAAGTGTATATTAACAACGAAGTAAGCAGAATTAACAATGGATTTTAAAGTCCAGGACGGCAAATGACCCCTTGCCCCCGGGCACGCCACTGAATTCGTTATCCTTCACGAATAATGATTAAAATAGTGTTCGACCTAAAACAACCTCTGGGGACCACACAGATCAATTAATCAAGTGAAATGTGGCATCATCCTGTAACTTCTTAAGACTTATTTGAACACAAATTCATCGGGGGTCCATCTTCAAACCAGTTCGAGCTATGGGTACCATGAAGGTCAACCAAGGGGTGTAAAACCTCAAGAACTGTTTAACATAAAAATGGAGCCAGTACAGTTCGATGGCCAAGGACTTAAACTTGGGACATACAGAATGCTTGAATGAATTTTGTCCCAATGGTTGCTGGGACAACGTAAAGGAGAATTGAGGCATTTACCAACTTTTGACCGTAGCAAGATACACGTGGGTGCTAATTGCGAATGCTGGCTCCCGTCAATCTAATGGGAATGTCAATATAATAAAATCTGCGCTCTCCACCTGTCACGATTCTCATCTCATCATAGTTAATGTAATAGTTATTTATTTATTACTCCACCCGTTTGCCGGTTGGGGCAACCTCTACATGGGGAAACCACAAGTGGGGAGATCATCGGTAATGCAACGACTGGAATAATATGAATACTAACAAATATGCTAAATACAATCCGATTGAAATTATTTTGCTGTTCGATCTTTTCGAACGCTTATTTAATTTATTAACACTTGATAAAACACAGTACCATTTACAAACATAAATTGGATTTTTTTATTCACACGACAGAATGAAGTCTGCTACCACAAAATGTATACATACACCTTATGCATATATTTTGAAGCTGCGGCTGGTTCTATTTGATCTACAAAGCGAATTTGGTAAGTAAAAATACCAAATACAATTTATCAAAGAATGTCTCATAAAAGGCAGTGTCTTTGCTGCAGGCGTTTTTCCTATTATTATACGTTGTCGCTTTTGCTGTTCAGCTTTTAAAATGGAGTTACCACTACTGCATGTAACTTCCATTTAGACCATTAAAAACTTTTTAAAAGTCCTCTCCCTTTTTAATTCCTTCCTTCTCTTTGTGAGATGACGTACCAATGAAATAATTTGTTCATCATTTTCCTCACTGTTGTCTCTTCTCTCTTTGACATGGGATTTTCATTCTCTTTTAATGTTATACATGTTACATTGCATACGCTTAAAAACGTATGATTAGCCGACTAGAATGGGGAAGAAGATAGAAAAAGCAAGTAAATTACATAATTTAACGGATGAAGAAATAAGATGGGAAAAAGGAAGCAGTCACACAGCAGCCGGAACAGCAACCCTATACTTACTTTTACACGGTCTACTAGTGTATGTATGCTTGCATTCGTTGGGGTGCTGTGTAGTGTGTATACATAATTGTGTATGTATATACCTGCTATCATAAAAAAAATGGTATACTGTGTGGCTGCTTGTTGAAATTAAGAACGCCAAAAGGCTTTCGGGTCAAATATCATGAACCTTTCACCTTTGTTGTGGTAGTGGGTTGGCTTTGCTGCTGGCAGTATGGCAGTGTCTGTTGTGCCTTTCAAAGGCGTAGACACCAATTTTGATGTCGTTAACTGGTGGCAATGGCAATTGCTGTTTTAGACGGTTCCGTCTTCTAGCTTTCTCCTTCTGGCAAGGAGAGATAAACGACGACCAACAACGTGAAAAGACGAGAGAAGAAGGAAAAGAAGCAGAGCAAGAAAAGGAGGCAAGCATAAAAGCAGGATGATGAGCTTAGCTTTATTTATGTACTTACACCTACATCACGGCGTAGAGAAAGTGTGCAACTATATCTGTTTATATAGCCACTGATAATATAACTTTAATTTATCCTTATATAGTCGATAATATGTTTGGCGGTGAAGCGTTTGTGTGTGTGTATTTGAATGACTGACTGCAGAGAAATTATTAGTTTTTGGTGGTTTTGCTTAGTTGAGGTTGCTCTTGCTCGAGGAGCGAGCGCGAGGAGAAATGAGAGAAGGTGCAAGATGTGTTGTAAAGACCACAAAGACGAAATGAAAGGATTAAGTAAGCATATTATTATGTACCACCATCACCACCACCACTAGCGTTACCACTACCATCATCATCTATCTCTGAACCGGAGTACCGACAAGCACAATCGCTTCTTTAACCGAACAAGTTTTTCTTCAAAAAAGAAAAGTCCCACACAAGAAAGTAGAAAACGTGCTTTTCTTATTATCTTCTCTTGTGTGCTTTTACTATCATCAATCACGAAATTACATTACTTATAATTACTCGCAGCTGGATTCTAACGGGAAATATGATGCTCGAAACATAGCCTCATACGTCGGATGCGCTCTTAAAATGTTTGATTGCAGCCAACATTTCCCCGTGTACAGATCAGAAACAACAGCTTCCCACAGCAGCATTGATGTTATGGTCAGGCATGTATTAAGTTATAGGTAGATAAACATGTACTACGGTTCCATGCCCATGATTGTGATTGTGATTAGTTGTTGTATTATAGTAGAACCTGAAAGAAAGCATCTTGAGAGAGATAGCAAAAAAGAAAAATGGCATAAACGTAAGTAGAACAGTAATGAAAGAGGATGTAGATTTTCTCGTTTTCGCTTATGCATTTATGGTAAAAAAAATGTACGTTATTAATACTGCGCCATCAGAAAAGCGTTGACGTTAAAATGGCTTTACTTAAATTTTCATAGCATTGTCACTCATTCTGCAAAAAAAAGTTCGTTTAACGTTCAAGAGTCTGCTCATTACAAAGAAATGCAACCAGTCATGATTTAAAGCAACGTATTTGACAGCAGGAATTTCCGGATTTGGAAGTTTTGCATGTAACGTCACTTTTGTTTATATTTTATGGTACCAACGAGGAAGGCGTTGCTCCTATAAGCCTTATACAGACGGGTGTTAAGAATGCAGATTGTCTACTTATAATGTGCAAGGATTAAAATTTACTACCAAAATTATAGCTGCATCTAAAGCGTCCATGTCCATACTTTTTAAAATAATGCTAAAGGATCAAGACAGCTTATGTTCACAATTAAACAGTTCTTGAAATCCCGGCCCTCATTATGACAAAAACATACTTAGCTGGGTTCTATTTAAAAAGCAATTCAATATTCATTTCATCATGAAAACACACTGAAGTGAATCATTAAGTTTAAAAAGCACGTGTGCAGTGTGCACTTTAATAATTTTAAATTTAACTGACATGTAGCTGAAATGATCGAAACATTCATGAAAAAATCATATCCCGTACAATCATCCATAAGTCAGTTGAACTTCGTCATACTCATAAAGGACGGAGTGAGGGGCTCATCAACGCACTTTCATTTCATATTCAGCAAACCGGCTTTTTCTTTGTGTTTTTCCATGCGATCACCAGCATCATTTTCAAATTGCATATAGATATACGATATATCACATTCTCCCAGCATGTACATATCTCTGGCCACATATACATATCAGCTCGGTCGTTGTCGGCACTACATGGAAGAGTCCAGTGTTTGGGATTCATTCTATGGAAGTATATGCATTTCCAATATAAACGATATAAACTTGCAATATAACCGGCAAAACACGTCGCTGTGGTATAAACAGACATAAATATGCATATGCAAGAATATGCTGGATACCATTCGCTAGATAGAATTGAGTTGATATACTTCGTGAGACTCCATACGAAATTGAAATGTATGTATACATACATATTTTTACGTTCATATGTTCGCTATAAAGATATAAGAGACACCTACATTCAAAGTAGGGGAGAGAGAGAGAAAACGTTGCCGTTTTGCGTGTGTGCAGTAAAGTGGCTTTTTATTCCGGTTAGCTTCCAGCCATCAGTTCGTGTACGGTCGACGATGTCGACTGGAGTCTCCCCAAAACTCGGTCTTTCGGATCGATGCTGGGGTCCAACCGACCAGCAATATTACTTCCATTTACAGTATTACAACCGTAGAAAATATCCCGTTTTCACATTAAACATAATGCCTATATCACACATGTACATTTCATATAACCTTATCAAATCTTATATGAACGCATATCCCACACACACTACTACCACCCTTTTTGCCTGCTGCATACATACTTTACCTATTTTAAACTCTTCTTGAATGCACACTCGACTCTCTCCCTCTCTCCCTTACTCACACACCGGTCATATGTATAATATATCAAGGAGGAAGCAAGTGGCTTGCTTTTTATTATTACTACGTTCAAGATAACGGCAATAATACAACAAGCACATCACGGAACCGCACCGTGTGTGTGTCTGTGTCTGTGCTATGTAGTGATGTGAGTGAGCTCTGAGGCTTTCTGAACGGAGAGAAAAGTAGAGAAGGGCACTCTTCCATAATAACCAAAATCCAGCCAGCCAACAACTTTGAATTCGTAATATCTCTGCCACGGCAAGTCAGCTTTGGTGGCACTCACTCTCACACACACAATCAGTCAAGTTGTACGATCAGCAGTATCGCTGCTACCCAAAAATATACGATACACAACACACACACACACCACTCTCTCTCGTTTCGTACGTAAATTCGCACACGGTTCGCATTCTTACTCATCTGATACCGCTCCGACTGCAACTACCTTCAACATATTCCTGAAAACCCACTTTACATTTTATTTCACACAGACACACACACACACATTTTCTCTCTCCTTTTCTCTTATAAAAAGCTGTACAGAATATTCGTCGTTTAGTTGTATTACTTTCTCACAACACTGTTCATCCCATTCCTCACCAACCAGTCTTTCTCCTACCATCAGTCTCTCTTCTTGCCATCCGACCCTTACCTACTTCCTGTACACCTCAGTCTCCTCTTCAGTAAAACACTTTCACAGTCACATCAAGAAGGGGAATAAACTATCCGTGGACGTGCAACCCACACTCACATAGTGAGTCAAAACCTGCTCCTTTTTAAACCGAAATAATATTTTTCCTGCTGGTGGTGGTGCTATTGTAACGGTGATGGCATCATGGTATTTGTGTTGCTCCTTTTCTGCTCATTTCCCCACAAATAACAGACCGCTTTTTGCGGGTGAGCTCACATCCATTATTCTTTACAGCTCATAATAAAATTATATGAAACAGTATAATATAGTCTCTCTCACCCACAATTTTTTGTCACAGTCTGAAAACAGTAATAGCAGTCGCAGCAAGTTCAACTTCTACGGCGAGACAATATCCCTCCTGGTCAGGCCATCAACCTACTTCTTACTAAATACTACTAAACAGAGCTTGTCTCAAGTCAAGTAAAATTCCACCTTTCCGTCTGTCAAAAAATTTATTGTCCAAAAATATAGGTCCTTTAAAAAAAACTACATTTTGCACAGCCAGCCAACAAAACAAGAAACAAAGCACACTACTAAACTCAATAAAACGTTTTGTTTACCTTGCCTTCTTACTCACACACCAATACTACAGCATTACCATTACTGTACAACTTTTGATTGTAATCTCTCCCTCCAGTTAAATAAAGTATTACCTTTTACTTATTCCATTTTCTCCTCTTATCTCCTCCTCACCTGCCAAAAAAAAGTCACCGACAAAAATATTTTTCTTTTTTAAGTACCCAACTCTACCAGTACTACTACTACTTCTACTACTACAACAATGATATAACACTTTATACAACAAACTAACAGATAGGAAACAGTACGGTCTTCTGGGAAGCTCTCAAGCCGAACATTGAGTCACACAGCCACGATGGCTCGCTCACTCACCACAACTTAAACCGTTTACCGGCTTTTTCGTAACCAAAATAAAGTTCAGTTTACTTACTCATTTATTATTTAATACCTAAAAAGACGAAACAACAACAACGTCACAAGGAGTATAGTTTTTATATATATAACGTTTAATTACTAATAATTCAATCAACCTTCTAAAACTTGATAAAAGAAGTGGGCGAACGTTTTTGACGAAAAGCCGCACAGTGTCGGCAGAAATGGTGGATTTTCACGCAGGAAAGTTTTAAGGTAAGTCTTTCAAAAGTTTACATCGTCATCAAGCACAGCAATTGTATGTTGTCGTACAAACTAGTGTGTAGAGACTCCTACTCGCTTAATTCCTCGTTTTATTTCTCCTATTACTACCAACCAACACACACGCTCTTGTGTCCACCTTGTTTCTGTATAACACTTTACTACACTTGTAAAATGCAGTGTGTGATTAAGCATTCTTTCTAACAAAAAAGAGCAGAAAGGAAGTAGTAGAATAATTTTACTCTGGCTTTGCACACTTCCTTTTTTTGCGCTATAAATCCCGTATAAAACTAAACCACCACCGTATCCAACATTTTTTTTATTCCTAACTTTCATTACATGTTACTTCTTTACAAAGCTTTAAAGCGTTTTCCTTTAAAATTACTCGTCTGACTAACTGAGCGAGTGAGTCAAAGCTTGTCTGCTGTTTCCCCCAAGTTTCATTGAAGCTTTTGCCATGCCTTTGATCATAATCATCATCACTACCACGAGTGGGTAGTGGGGTATAAACGAGGATGGAAGATACATCATCATCATCAACATATATGCTTACGATGCATGCACACAGCTTAAAATACAACAAGTTTCCGTTTTTGCAGCAGCAGCAGCCGCCGCCACCGCGGTATAGCTATTTTATCCAGACGGTGGTGATGGTGGTAATGATGCAGAGAAGTCGGAATACCCAAATTAGTTTTTTTAAAACTTTATTATTTTCTGTATACCAAGTGAATATTTCTCACTCTGTGTAGAAAGCACACGGTTCACTTATATCGGCTGGAGGCGGAATGGAAAACGGATATTTTTTTTGTTACATTTATTCTGTCTTGCTGGTTGTAGGCAGACATAAATACCCAGATAAAGTATTCACTCGTTTGCCATTATATTCCAGTTTTCCGTTTGTTGTTTCTTCCTTTATACTTTTTCTACCTCTATTCAAAATTAACGATCCACAGCCCACCCCAAGGTCCTGGGTATTTATATTTATATATATATGATGCTCCCGGCTCATAAGATAACTTTTCCTCTTTCGTATTCCCTAAACGCCTGTTTTCCTATAACATTGTGACTGCTGCTGCTGCTGCTGCTACAAAGCGCAGACTTTGTGTTTTCCCCTTAACATAGACTTTAGTCAAAGACGATGTGTATTTTGTCCAGTCTTCTTTTGCATCATCTTTTTTTTCTTATTCACTCCAGCCCATCTTTTTTCACAAGAAAGTTTTCTTTGCTTGGCTTGTCTGTCAGTGCTCGGGCAAATAGTACCACCACTGATAGGCTCATCGACGGTGTCGCCTTTTACTCTATTCATCTTTCTTGCCTTTGCTTTCTATCTGAAGAAAGTTGCTACGTAGCGGCGGCACTGGTAGTCGTTCCACTTGGTAAAATTGCTTCTGCTTTTACCCAACCAAAACTTTTTTATGTGAGTGTGTGTTTGTCGGACTTGTAAAAAACAAGTTTGTTTTCTCTGGTTTTTCTTTGATCTTGATCACGTTACCAAATAGCAAGAGAGAAAGAAGACGACTGACTCGGAATGAACCAGTGGTTTCTCCATTTGTCTCGACTGACCCCGATTGATATCAGTACAGTAACTCAACGGGCGAGCGAGCTAAGGATAAGCAAAAAAAATGTACAGCGGGGCGTTCCTGGTCTGACAATATTACTGTTATTGTTAGATAACAAGCAACGATAATGCTGTATTTAGGCATGATTTGTACGAGAGCAGCATTTACAATTAAGTTTGACACAGAAGATTAACAGGACAGTAGCAAACTGGAAAGAAATGGAAATGGAAACCCACATAAAAGTACACAAAACAGAAAAAGGAAATTGCAGTATATTCCCTCAACTCCAGTAAATAAAAATAGAACAAAACGAAGAATGCACATTATTACCACGATGAATCAAAAAAATAAGGAACAAAACAGCAGGTGTTGGAGTTCTTCATGAGAAATAGCATGTTCATATCAGGTAACATTCATCAGGTCTTGGAGTATACCCGCGGTACATCCGTAACGTTCAAAGATGTGTTCCGTTAGAGAATAAGTATAGATCTCAGCAATACAAGGTAAGAATAATCTTATCAAATTGGTCCAAGTATTGTAATTATACACATGCTTATCCCTTCAACAGAAATATCGGCAGTTAGTTTTTGAGCATTTATTTACTTTTTTTTACGTTGTATTTATTTTTTACTATTGTTTAATCTCATTTTTTTATCCGTGAATAAAAGTTATTTTATTTTTCATCAGTTATTATTATTATTTACCCATATAATGTGGTTTTCTTCTTTTTTATTTGTTCTCTATTCTCTGTATCTCGTCGAAAATATTTTGGGATATGACAAGGAAATACTTGCCGTAGAATTCAAGGCAGCTTGTGATGTATTCCTTCGTCCATCCACCGTGATCGGCATACATCACGATGATTCCTTTTCTTAATTATGGAATTCTCATTCCTTTTCCTGTAGCAATAATTCTTTTGAAGGAGCCCACACGTCACTTGTGACTGGCATATGGTGGCATGGCATGTAACAATGAAAGCATAAAACTACACACACGTTCTTGTAGGGAAGGTACTTGTAATAATCATAAGAAATAACTGTTAATACATTCGCCACTCGCTGTAGTCTTCCTACACTCATATTCTTCGTAAATGTATGAAAGCACACAATAATAATATGACGACGGATGTGTTGTTTTTATATGTCCAGCGTTGAAGTAGACTACTCCAGTCTTCATTTTAAGCCTAATTCTATTTATTGTACAAAAAACCTTGTTTTTCGATCGAGCAGTTTGCTTTATAATGCCACCAAGTGCATGTGATGTTCGTATGATGATGGTGGTGGTGGTGGTGGTGCACACACGAGCGTTTGGACTTATCCAGATCAGTCAGCTTATTTTTTGTTGTTGTTGGTTAGAAATACTCGAGCAATGCCGGGTCAGACAAATAGTGGCAGTAGACATTTGCTCATGCCGTCATCACATTACATTAACTTGATAAATCAGCATCGAATTTCTTTCACAGCCTAGTAAGTAAAGAAATGGTAGTTGAGCGCATAATATTCCTACTCTGTTGACTTATTTTCCAGACGGGGAGTAGTAGAGGCTACGTTGTACACAATAACAGCGTGGAACAAAGCAAGAGTCTCAACTCGACCGGTTTAGCTGGCTGGTCGAGTCCTCGTAGGAAACCAAACCATGCATTAGCTATCTTTCTCTCTTTCTACATAGTTGTTCCCACATGCACAAAGTTCCGTGCAATGTGTCGTTTATGTTCCGTATTGTTTGGTGTCTGTCTGTTATGAACTGCAAATCGCAATGACACCCAGCAATTTTTCATATTGGGCTATAAGAGAGAAAATACAATCAAACGGGATTTCCAGACGGATCATGGCTCTAACTTTGTTTGTGTATCTACATGATGGAAAAAGTATTCTCTCTGCTGTGTCGAGACATTGTATTCATTGACCTTGTCGTACCTACTGGGAATATAAAATGTTCGTTTTATCACCCTACTCCCTCCTCTTTATGTACTTTTACTTCTTAGAATAAATAATACGAAAGCTTAAAATGGCAGATATATCGATGTAAACATTATTTTAAACTGTTTACTACCCAGAATGTGAGACGTATTTACGAGAAAGTACGAAAAACTGAAATAATTTCATTATTCCTTGTATAAATGTTGGATGTATCCAACAATGCAACTCTAAAATCCAGGCCCATTATGCACACTTTTTTTGTTTTGTACCAACGTACTGTAGGAAATTATATCTTGATTGAGGAGACTCCCAACTCCCAGGTTTTCCTGGCCATACTTCTGCCCGGGCAGCCCATACTTTTTTTCATACGATTGATTTCCGAGAAAAGCAATGTTGTCCAGGCAGTCGTCAGTGATGTGTGAGTAATGTGGCTGGATATTATTACCATTATTATGATTAGGGGGCGAAAAGTAATGAGTAACAGCACAGAAAGCACATTGTAGTAGTATTACTCCGGCACAGCAGCAGCAGTGGTAACAACAGCGTTCGTTTATCAACAAAAAACTGTGTTACAAAGTTATGAATACAACGACGATTCGGCAAAAGCAAAGCAAACCAAAAAAATATATTCCCAAGCTGTTCATTCACGGTCCACACGGCAATGCCAACTTGCAATATGTACTGTGTACTACCACTACCCATAAGTTGAATTGTTATACGAGTGCAGTGCGTTTAGAATATTAACACTTCCACACATGTGCCCTCTGACGTTATAGATTTATTATTGGGTTTACTTTCCTTCTAATACGGCTTAGCCAGCACATCGTTACTTTGCCCGTTGCGTTATGTTGCTGATGCATTTTAGATATTATTTTTGTCTGAACAATCGAACCCACAAAACAGTATTATTTCTCAGGACGAACGTAAATGAATGATGTTACGTACATCAGCCCGTAGCTATGCCCAAAAATCTACTTAAACGACGCGGCTTCGAGAGGAGTATAGCAGGATATTATGCGTAATGAGCTGTGCTACACAATAGTACATTATTAAAAGTAAATCATTTATTGCAGAGAGCTAGTGCTCGGCTCACAGACTAGAGTATTTGTGAAGCGTGCCTCATTAACAGAAAAGCTCATAAGTAGGTACACGTAGCATATGATGTAATTTTTGACTGCTACTATTCATAAAATTATAGTATCTCCGAAATTTGAGCCCGGACAGATTTTCTGTAATTTTCTATTGTTGAAGCTACATTTTGTTAGGTATTTGTAGTTAAAGAAGATCCTCACATGTAACGTTCCTGTACGGTTCATGTTTCATAAAAATGGGCACACAACACCCATCATACCCAACATCTTCCCCTTGCCAAATCATTTTTTTACTGTGTGAGTACTAATTACAGTTGCGTAACATTTGCATTCCATTCAATGGTGACAAGGACCCCCATGTTTCCCTTTTTTATTTCCTGCGACAGCTTCACTGTGTTTATCCGGGGGTTTGTGTTCATTTCATAGCCAGGAGAAACACAAGAAGAATTATGAAAATTCACTCTCTGGGAAATGAGACAGGTTTTGCTGGTAATGCTACGGATCTGAGGATGACAGTGGTGGGATGGTCGTGCGGTGATGATGCAGTACATGCTTCTTTTGTAGTGGGTCTCAGCTCTAAACCCGGATTTACTGGTTGTTCCTTGGTTCAAAGTGCATAAATAAATACTTTGTTGGGGTTGCTTTCTTGCCCTAGCTGCACATCACCATTATTACAATCGTGGATGTGCATCCATAAAGGGAAATGGAATGCCCAACTTTATTTCGTAGAGAAATAGAGAGGAAGACACAACAACGTGAGTAATAAAACAAAAAATACATCCGAAGGGAGTAGTACACCCAGCTTTTATTGTGGAGCAAGTTGTGTACACCATGCAGCGCAACCATTTCACCGATGGTTGAACGTCGCCGTTGTCGTATTCCTCCTCATCATCATCGTTGTTGGCTGGTAACCCACACAATCCTTTTGGTGTTCCCCATGTAACACCAATAATAGGATGTCAAAAATCCCATTTTTAGAGCTACAAAAGCCGTACGTACATACTATACAGAATCCCAACAACGAAAAATGGAATAACAAAGTGGTCCTCTTTTTGGACAATACTATGCCTACCGTGATAGCTAGAGCCTACGTACATCTACAAGCGTATGCATCGGTATGACAACATCCTCCAAACTTTGTAATATAGGTATATATGAATTTAGGAATACCTGGTTAGTCGCGTATGCAGTGTCAACTATTACCAACATTAGGATGACAACTAATAT
>JAHZNE010005907.1:0-11878 GCA_027744055.1 Callyntrura sp. NNG-2020
ACAGACACTCACAACGATTCCAGAAACATACACTGTTTCACAGTGTATCTTAATAATAATGTAGTTTTATGGTTAGCATAGCACAAGGTTCCCACATAGAGTATATAGATCTCAGTGCAGTATCTACATAGTAGTTCCAATAACATATTCCAATTGATATTTGATACAACATATTGTAAACCGTTAGTTAAGAAAATAAAAATGGTCTTCTATTACTAGTAACTGCAGCTACTTTTTTGTCGTTCAACAGTTATCCTTTTTAGTGCTTATAGTACATACGTGCATTTATTCTGATTCTGGGTAATATAATACTTTCCGACTACTCCCTGACTTATGAGAAATGAAATAAATGAAGGTACGTGGATGATTTGGTGATACTGATAAATCATAGACTGCGGCTGTGCATTATAGCGGACGAGGAGGTGGTAATTGGAAATTCTATCTTGTAATGTATTATACTACTCTCCGTCCTTTACTATAATGTTAATGAGTCCATCTCTAACAGAGATTTTGTGGAAGCCTCTCCCCCTTGCGACAAATTCCAAATAAACAACAAAATTGTTCAATTTTGTGTTTTTTATTTGGGTAATAGCAACTCATGCAGTGAACGACCAAGTCCAATCAAGGTAAGGTCTACTGCAGCTGCATTGTTTTTCAAATGCCTTCTCCCGCATTAAAAATCTGTTCGAATTTTGTACAACGATATTTCAAGACCGCTTTATCCATTGCATTTGGTTCCCGTAATTCAAACGCTACTTATTACATATGGGCAAGTTAAAAATGTAACTCCTCAAAAGAAGACTGTACCCATGCTCCATGCCGAATATCACCGCCAAAGATGGCAGCCCTATATAAATAAAAATAAAAAATCAGCCAAGTAGTACGTATGATGTGTACACAGAGGAAAATGGTCCAGTTTTGTTAATACTAGGATTAACCACATGTATGTGTGGTGGCAAATTGAAGTACATAAATTATTAAAACCCAGCGAGGAATCATGCTAACTTAGCGAGTAGTTAGCGTAAACTCCAACTTATACGATGAACTTTAGGGCAAATACTACAGAGTCCGACGTGTTTAACAAAGTTAACGCTTCAATACCCTCTCGCTCTCTTAGAATGCTATAGGATTGACATATGCTATTTGTGTAATCAACATGCTGTCAGGTTTTACAGTATTTCATGTCTCCCTAAACCTAATCTTGTGTTCTCAAACTCGTTTTATTTCTGAACGTTAATATCTCACCATTGAAAATAAATTTCATCCTACCCTATTTAGCAAACTTCATGCAATCCTTATCTCCACCATAAATGTAGTGAACTTTGTCCTTTTTACTACATACATCCACTTACAATAATCTTAAAATATGTACATACATGTACATACCCTTTTGAGAAAAGCTTGTTCTTTGATTAAGCTTACAATTAGAAGAACGCATCAAAACAACTTATCCTATCTACTTTCTCATATCACATAGGGAATCATCCTGAAATAAAGATAACCCTTTCCAAACAAGTTTATATATTATGGAACCAGTAAATTATACTTTCGGGCATATTATTCATCATGTGAAACTAAATTTTTTCAAAGAGTATAGAAAAAATAATTGACCATTATTTATTTAAATTTATGTGGGTCAAGTCATCAAAATTATGTTGGGTGACAATGAATGAATAAATTAATTATGCTTTCGCATCTTTGTTTTTGCGCTAAACACCATTCTGGTAAATTAACGCTAAGTTTGCAGGTAGAAAATGCTTTTTCATCATTTTTAAATCGTTCACACTATTCATTGCTATTTACGGTGGAAGATATCTCCATGTACCATAAGTGGGTATATTATTTTATTTAGAGATTTAGATATCTACTACAACTCTCTGATTACGAACCGGGAACGCCTTCTATTTTCAAGCACAGTGTGAGCACAGCGGTTTCAAAGTGTTTATCTATGATACCATGAAATTAACAGTCATACACATCTACATGTAGAGTCGTGCGGTACGTTATTAAGTAGGCATGTTGTCTTGTTTGTAATCAATCACAAAAAACTGGCATATTCACTAGTGGATACTGGTATGGCGTATTATGTAAGCCCGCTTGGTGGTGTGAACACACAAGTTTCTACGTTCAATTTTAACGTTGTTATTTTGCAATGCGTTCCGTATTAACTATTTTCCTCACAACAAAAACCGGTAAATACTAGTTGCTAAACAGAACGAATTCTGGCTTTGACCATGACAGGATTCACATTTGGATTTACGTGCTAGTGGATCTAGTTTGCTGTTCGTATGATTTCTGCACTTATGCAATGGTAAATGACAAAATGTACACGTAAAATACAGCAGCTTTCAGCTCATCACTAAACTATAACATGAGTAGGATACAAACAACGGAACCAAACGTATTGTTACGACCTTTTGAAGTGGGAAGTGGAATGCGAGCATATGGAACATGGAATCAAAAAAATGCTATTTTAATAGTGTCAAGCTATAATATATGATTGTCTACTATATGCGTACAGTGAAGTTCCCATATGGATGCAATCATGCTTTTCTACTACTTCTTCGTAACGAAATGAAGTCCTTTTGCTCACCGATTATACACTCACAAATATTTCTCTAGAGAAGCACATTTCCTATTTTAAGCAGAATAGGCAGTTGTCACTCAACTCAATTACACACATTCCATATTTCATGTAAACCACAACCATATCATATCAATCATTTCACACAGCATGAACAATAATATCATTACATAACTTACCTCCGCTGGGGAAGAGGATGAAAACTGGGGAACAGTAAATGCAGAGCCTGGCGACGAATTCGAGGACGATGATGAAATATGGTTACTTGTACTTAAGCTGCTGCCACTTTGGGTTCGGGGCGTTAAGCTGAAAATTGGTTGTTGAATAGCACTTGTGCTATTTGTTGTAGCTCCTAATTTTGCGGCCTCGTCATTGGGCCAACTTAATTGTGACTCGGAAGAATGAAAATCACACCCGAATCCGGAGTCTTCTGAATCGATTGCGGGAGCTGTGTATTCTACTGTGAAGGATGGGGGTCGCTTTCCGAATCTGCCTTTGCCTGTAATTGCATTTTTACACTTGCATAGTGTAATCTTGGTTTTCTTTGTTTTGTTGCGCATATACTTTTGCATGTAGATGTATTTACATACAAGGGACATAAAATCAAATTGCTACTGAATTTTTCAGAGTATTGTTAGCATAAGACGTTCGGATCGAGTTCAAATTGGAAACGTAATGAAGCTTGAATTCATATTTTTGTTATGTTAAATTTAATAAGAAAATAGACAAATTCAGTTCTAACATATAATCCAATGCATATTTTATACGGAATTCTAAGAAAATCATACTCTCCTGCTGTAAAAACAAAAATTAGATCATAAAAGCTTGTGATTCTTCTTAAATGTATAATCAGACGTAAATAGAAGTTTGTATATACAATTAATCTACATAATAATCATTATACAGTATACTTTTGTGGTCTTGATTCATTACTATATGCGCTGGATCTGGGCAAACGTAAGTCAGGAACAACATTAATAAATTATCCTCTTTATCAATAACATTAACATTAAGTATTATGTTCCTTTTTATATTTGTACCACAGAGGGACAAAAACCTCGAATTCTGTATTTAGCATCACCAAACAGCATCATATCATCGTTTGTCAGTACGTGACTGAATTAATAACATTATAACTTATACACACACATAATATGATGATAGTAGTTGACAAAACACAAATATTATTGAAAGATCCAGTACAGCAATATAGGACTTGATAACCTATGTGACGTGTCAAATAGGCAATTGCATAAAATAAAGATTCGGCGCATATCAAGCGATCCCAAAAAGTGTATATGTATTTAAATACTATACCGAAAACAAATGCAAAATTCTTTGCATTCAGATTCCTCCTGAAATTGAACATACGTATATACCTCATCTCATAACAACTTAACAACTAATGCTTCCACAGATATAGTAAATTCGTGAATACGAAAAGACTATTAGAATGCTATAGGATAAAAGCAATGTGTTGAGTAATAATAGTAAATACTATTGAAGAAACATCTACGAAAAGAGAGAGATGCGCCACATTATGTAAATGGGTTGCCTCGTACGCACAAAGTGAACATTTTTGTTGGCAAGCCGTAATGCCAGGTTTGTTTTGATGCAGATGTTATTGAAACTGAAAGCACATAGCCTCAGTTGACGAAGAAGCTAGGACACACACGTGTCGGTCTTGTTCATATAATTGTGCGTATGTAGGTGTTTAATAGGCTTTAGGATGAGCCATTATACCTATATAGGTCGTTATATAAGGAATTAATAAGCAAGCAACCATTAATGATTACAGAGTTACAGGAAAACAAGGAATGAATGTAACCGGTATTAATATAAGGATAAACGCTATTGTTAAAAGTAGCTGCATTTCAACTGTCGCATCATACGCATGTCACGCTGAAAAAACGTGAAAGGCAAAGGTTATTCAGCTCTCCAAATACGTAAACATACGCATAATGCGTAATATTGTTATTATTCTTCCACGCCAAGTTACATTTCAACTTTTTTGTTGTTCGCTTCATCAACAAGATGATGATGATCAGATCCAAATCAAGATTGATATACAGAAAATCTATTTAATTCAAACTACCAGTTATACCGGGTCCTCGATACTGTAAGTAGTGGTAATAAGTGCGTATATGTAAAATAAGTAGAGATATTTTGCTGAAATTAATGGATTATATCTAAAGTTGAATAATCTTTCAACATTACTATCAATCAACTATTGCAATACACAGGATGTGCGTAGGTATGTTGAAATGACAACATTAATCTTTTGATCCAACCTTTCAAGAAGTTTTAAAATGTAGCATGGCATGAGCATGACCGTTTTAAACAGCGCAAACCTATCAATAATCTTGGGGGGTGCGTACGTACAACGGCTTCTTATAACGTATAAAATTTCCCTCCAATATATAATATATCGATCCTGCGTCTATTCAGCTGAGGTGCATACGTGCGTAAATTATCAAAAATGTGGTCTACAAAGTTCTTTAACCAGCAGCAGCGTCATAAAAACGAAAAATTCCATGCATAATATGAGAAAGTCAAACAGTTAGCTGTTGACATAAAAAATCGGATCTTTGAAATCTTTAGCTTGCATCATTACGTCCAATCCAATTCCAATACTATATATTATTATTATTATTATAACAAAAAACGAACGATTGAGGTGATGAATATAATATGTGAATAAAGAAAGTGTGGTAGTTTCTATTATTTAGGTAAAATAAACAAGTCGAGTGTTTACGTACAAATATTATTTATATAAAAAATGACATAAGTCAAAGTTGTCTTTCCACTGTTCAGAGAGAGAGATACATTTGTATAAGAAATAATAATAATAATACGGCAAAGTAATTAGTCTACGCATACTGCATCTCATCGTTGAAAAAAGTTTAAATGACTTGTTGATAACAGCGCATCATCGCCAGTGGCTCAAATGCGTTCGGTGGGTAAATGACTTTTCTACTTGGTTTCCTTACAAAAACACAATTTCTTATGATGAGCGTAGTATTCCTTGGAGCGCTTGTGATAAAACATGACATCCAGTCAGAATATTTTGTATTTTAGCACGAAGCCATCACGTGAATTTTGATTGTTTTTGAAATTACTAAACAAGAAGAGTGTGTTGCGAACGCGGCTTATATTTATACATGTAATAACAAAATTGTGATAAATTAATGGTAACGACGTATTTACAGTAGCAGATTGAAAAATAAAATAAAATAGTATTTCTATATGCCTCTTCATCGAAACGGCAGTAAACACATATTATTATAGGAATATGATACAAAATGTGTATAAAAAACTGGGAAAGTTTTAAATCTCATTTTGTCTAAAAGGAGAAGAAACAGAAAGTCATGAACTTTTGTACTCCCAAACCACTGATTTGCTCTTGCGCATGTAATTTATATACACGCTTCGCTTCACTTTTATAACAACATTAGTGATGATGGAAGTATATTACATAAAATATAAATAACCACGAAAAAAATTCGTTGGCTGGTGTCAATGGTATCTTTTGCCACATTCTGAATGTTATAGCTTCTTTGGGTCATGATAATAATAATAAATGTATGTACATTTGTTATATTACTTTATCATCAGCTATTTTATGACTATAACACAGAATATTGGCATATCACATAATGTCAAAAACAAATGAAATTACGATGCAAATTCAAGAATATGAAAATCAGCACCAGAAATCTTGCTGAACACCCAGACAGGTCTCGAGGTTAAAAAGAAAGTAAGATCCAAGAAAGCAAAGACTTACATAGAGGGTAACTACTTGAGGATGATTTTCCCCATGAATGGAGTAGCTCAATTTGTCAAAACAAATTATTTTCTACAAATAACTTGAAAACATGAATGTTGTTATTTTAGCCTGTAGCCACAAAATCCAGACCATCCAAAACATACTCCTCCATTCCTCCATGTATTTTAACTGCAACGATACACGAATACGTCCATAGTCAAGTCTCCGCTGAATTACCATTGCTTGAACTACTTTGTCATTTATTTATTAGGTGAAGTTTTCAGCACGAACATGATAATTTATTATGTTAATATTAGTTCTAGGATTGCTTGGCTGTAGAAAATCCTTTTAAAGGTTTGCCCTTACCCTTACCCAAGCCAAAGATGTTTCAAATCGGTTTATACAGCAGCTTCCAATTACCGAGTGGTAATTAACGAATACTACAAGTTACGATTTGGTTTATTTAGCATTTCACGCTTTAGCCAATTGAAACTAGTAGACTGATAAACGCTGCTATTGAAAATAATATATAACAATATAACAACACATAGTCAGCTCAGAATAGCATGTACCACGTACCATTTTGATTTGTGTAAGCCGATAACATAGTATTTCCAAAATAATGGTCATGATGCATTGTTGAATATAAGCAATGTAAAACTTTGGGTTAACAGACTGGTCAAGATTAGCTATTAATTATATTTCAGCATAGGACGACCCTTGTCCCATGATATATATTACACGTTGGCACGAAATCAAATGATTCCCTCTTAATTTCCCCCCAGAGCCTTGGAGAGGTTAGATTTGTCTCAGTTACTTAATTCAAGCTGCTGACCTAAGCAATAGATTAGTATTGATATAATTTTTTAAAAGTACAGCGTTCAAGATTTATCGCTAATACAGAAACACGGCCGAGTGACTAATAAAACTATGCTGGTTGGCTGTGCCACTTGCCACATACACCAGTCCTATCTAAAGTGTTGCTAAAGTCAATTCCATGAAGTGGCCAAAGGTACAATTTTATTTGTTATTAAGAATCTCTCTCTACACATAAACATCTACGAAATTTCTACTTCTCCCATAATAATGTTGCAAATAAAACAAGAATAGCACACGCTCGCCTTGTCACTTCTCATAAAATATGCTGGATTTGTTTATTTACGGTTTCTCATTCAATCCAATAAATGGTTCATCTGGGAAGAACCATAAAAATAAAATTAGCTGTTATATAGAATTACTGTCGTGAAGTCGTAGAAAGGATTAAATGAGCACAATGAATATATGACATTCTCCTGCATTTACGTCTTTGCAGCAGAGAAAGGCATGAACGACAAGTTCAATCCTTTTGTCATTGCAGTGCAGCAGGCAAAGAAAGAGTCCATTAGTAGTACGTAAGGTACTCCGGACTCCTTTTCTCCTCTACTAGTACGTAACGTGACAACTTGCACTTTTCGAGGATATACGATGAAACGAAAAGTTCTTTTAGTGTGTGACGCTGACGCTGCCAAACTTCCATAAAAACTACGGTGTACGTACGATAACGATTACTACCTACTAGAATCCTGAGTGCAACTGTAGCTATTCGATATATCTAACAATGTATATTGTCCATATTTTGCAAGTAATGACGACCTTAACAGTAGAGAAAAAACAATGCAGGTCATTTTCAATGTTTGCAGTAAACGATTGATAAGTATAAACAAGCTTTGATAGCATGCATTCGAGACGGAACCTTTGCCCTATACTCTTTTTAATGTTTCCTCGAAAGTTTACCCTCTAATTCTTCTTCCTACACTTCATTTCATCGCTTGAACTGTTACATATACATATTATGCAATTAAGTTAGCTGAGAGTGCTGAAATATTATTGAGTGCAGAGGTTTCAAGCAACTTTTTCTATACCTCACGCTTCATTTCATATCCATTTAGAATACAGCCAGGACGCAAGGGGGTATGCTTATATTGCGAAAATGAAAATGTGTCCATAAACCCGATATATTGGTCCATATTCATGTATACAGATACCTCCTCTATTGCTTATGTTTCATACATACGTCACTCGGATTTAGTCTTAAAGATTACTTAACTGAATAAAGTACTCGCGGTGTAAAATGTTATAATTTATCGGCATGTATCTACGTACACTGACAGATAAGCCTAAAAGCAGCCATGTTTCTCAATAATTTTATTCAACTACGCGTCACAGAGTCGCAAACTCGCAATCGCCAATACTTATTTGCGATATGAAGATGGAACAGATATTACATGAAACAAACTCCTTCGCGAGCATCAGTGTGAGGCTCTCAAGTTAATAAATGAAACAAGTGACAAATATGTATTTTCTCTTAAATAGGATGGTATATACAGGCGTTAATGTACATTTTAAGTACAGCAAATCTGTGAAAGCGTGTTATGTCAATCAACAAAGGTATAATTCCAACTACCTGACATCCTGGATTGCCTTGCTGCCAATTTTCCGGCGGAACCTCCGTAGTAGAAACCTTTCCCTTTGTAGCTCTGCCAGGATGATGAATACCCGTATTTATTAGACGTTTGTCTAAATACACCTACAGGCTTCCTTAATTTCATTTTGGCGTTTTATGGCTGTCACACAAACGAGACAAAATTTTACACTTTGCTTCTTTTGTTGCCTCGATTGAAGCGGTAATTGTTAAAGCGGTCCAAGGGTAGAGTCGTACACACTGTTTCGTTTTTCTACACATGTAGGCAAGTAGTAAAGGGTAAAAACTCTAACTTGACAAATATGACTCTCGAATGTGTTTCAGCCGCTTGTTTACGATACAATGATCTTGGTTGGAAGAAGTAAAACTTCACCGCTTCCTTACATGTGGCTTTTGGTGAAGTTGTATTTGAAGTGTTCATCTATGCATGCATGCATGCATCTATGTAACAACAGAACCTCGAACCAAACCTTTAGGCAGGCTTGGTTTTGATAATTGACTGGTTATGCGTGTAGAGAGAGAGAGAGAAGAGAGAGAGAGAGCTTCAGCTTTGATCTTCTTCAGTACAGAAGCAAAATGCTCATGCAAGTAAATACGCATACAAACATGATCGTCACTGGCTTTTGCAATGGGCTACAGCTTCAAGCCACTGATTTCAGTTTATCATCAGAGGAATAACGACCTCTTTGATTATTGTAAATAGTTCAAATCTTTGTGGATGCTTGATAAATCGAACAATATAATGCAGTATGTAGTTTACTCTACATTAGAATGGGACATGTAAACTGGAGGCATGCATATAAATAAATGTGACTTGATTCCCTGTGCGATATTGGATTTAAGAATGCACGAGTTTAAAATGCAACCAAATAACATCACAAACTGCTATCTTTCCTTTGTATCATAGACCCGAGTAAGTTTTACCGTCCACTAAAAGCCCCTTGTCCTTATAATACAGTAGTACGATAGAGCTTTACGGAAGCTAAGAAGAAGTAAAGATTTCTTGAATGCATCAACAATTCATTATTATGGACCAGCAAATCAGAGTATAGAAGAAACGCAATTAAGTTAGCAGTCATACAAACAGCGCCAGCAAAATAATAATCTTTTATTTTTCATTTAAAATCTGTTTGACTTTACAATGCAAACTGGGGTGGTGGTAAGAATCTGGATAAAGATATAGTCCTGCTGTAGTTATGTTGAAGCTGCTGTTGAAAAGAGCATATGCTTCTATGAGCATATATAGATGATAAACAAAATCATAGGATGTCAATACTATTTACTTTCTTAGTAAGTACCAGTAATGTGATGAACAAGCAAAACAATGGAGCTATGCCCATCTGTATCTCTGTATTTCGACTCTGCCATGTTCTATGTAAGTGCAAACAGCCATATAAATACAATATACAGTCCCAGTGTGTGCAATGAAGCAGGGGCTCTGTAAGGAAGAAGCCGAATTTTCAAGGAAATCGTCTGTACAGCAATAATAATTGTGTGAAACCCTGAAAACCTGAAAGTTTCATTCAATGTATCTTGTGTAACAATAAATGATGAGCAATCAAATAAAGAATAAAGATATTTTAGGTTGCACACTACAACCATCTAAGCTCCTCATCATCATCAATCCACGAGAGCATGGACAGTGGCAAGGCAATGGAACGGTATGTAAACGCTCTCTTCTCGACGCTCATAATAACGGGGGTGGAGCAACATGTAAATGTGCAGGTATCCTACGGAGTTAACAATTAAAATAAGAACTGGCTGTATTGATACTAGTGTGTAACTCTTTCGTTCATGTTTTTGTTACATTTTTCATTGTACAGGTATATTCATTCAGGCATGTATGATAACAGCCGTGGTGGATATTCCTTGCTTTATTTATCACTTTCGTAAATGAATGTGGAGTAAATAGAACAATGCTACTAGAGATAAGGACAAAAGTGAAGCAAATTTTAAGAAACTTTTTTATATCAATACTTTCTTGTTTTTATGAGTCACATATTTTTAAACCCAATGCACTTTTACTGTTTTAAACAGAGCATGAGTTGTTGATTGTGGAGAAATGCAAGAAATGACGCATAGGTACATTAGGACTTAGGACGTACAATTTTACTAACGTAATGTTATATCTCATTATTATCATGCTCTGTATTCATGCTCAAATTGTACCTATATTGTACATATGTATTTAGTGAGAGCAGTAAAAGGGATAATCCAGATAATCCAATTACTTTGTTTTTGAACGAAATGTGTGCTCCTACATTTTATTGAATTCCAGTTTTCCTTCGATCGCAATATTCTCCGATGTTAAATTTTACCAGCATATAAATAGGACACATCTGTGCAAGCAATGCTGATGTAACTTGTTATTAACTTGTGTTTGTACGGACCATTTAGCTTCTAATCTAAAATATGTTCGTAAACTCTAGTATTTAAACGTAAATTGAAATGAAGATAACAAAAAAACAACTATTTTGAACGAACAATATAAGTGTTGTTTAACTATCAACGCCTACAAAAGTAAGGATTTCATTCCAGCTAAATACGAGCAACTACGTACCAAATTAGACAGTCAGGTTGATGCGAAACTACTTTTGGTGTGCTTTTACTTTCCCAGTAGTTTGGGCTAATTATAAGTCTGAACTATACATACGAGCAGTTATGCGTATAGGTCTGAATACAGTAAAAAGTAAAAGCAAAATGTAAACGGATTCAACAACCTAAATTGCCTTAATTAAAAGAATTGTTTAGTCTGGAGGGATCGATCACAACCATTTTAATTAGTTTCTATTCTGGGAAAATCTTAATAAGAGACAAGCATTTCTGATAGTTATAGCAGCATCAGTTTTATCGAATCGAAGCGCATACCTAGATATACGAGTGCGTTTTATGATAGGGTAAAACTAATGAAAGTCACAGGGACATGCTTACAGAAGACACGTAAAGAAAATAATATAGACAGTAGGTACGATGTGTTAGTTAGTTTTGTTATTATTAACTTTCTTTGAAAACTTGAGCAGAATGATTAGGCAAGTTGTAAGCTTACCACTTGCTTTCCCGGTTTCAA
>JAHZNE010005908.1:0-10144 GCA_027744055.1 Callyntrura sp. NNG-2020
TTTTATCGTAGGGCATTCTATCTTTCGGCATTAAAAAATAGGGCATTTTATTTTATGTCTTCTATCGGTACACGAATAAAACGCCAATATAACCTATTTAGAATGTATAGAACCCGTCCTCTAAAATACCCACCGCCCAATAAAACTCAGCCAGGCAGGATGACATTAATTGGATACTCCAAGACCCGGCCAATAATGGGTTGTAAGAGCATATATTTTACCCACCTCCATCTCTGCTCGGGATATCTAGATGTAAGACACGCTATATACGAATGTAGGATTTATCGGTGTAAGAAATAGGTTGGAATTTTATATCCAAAGGATTTAATATCATTTCGCATTAAAGTACTCAGAAAGTTAATATTGTCGCATGTTTTCAATATAGCAAAAAAGAAAGATGACAAATAAAATGCAATGCTCATTTTTTAAATTGCTTCGTTATTCAAAAAAAAATTATTTCAATGAAACGGTAGACGAGTTAGTACACTTGAATTCAAAATACAATATGACATTAAACCGGAAGTTCGCACATATACCGATAACTCTCTGTATTGAATTTCGCTCGAAATTTAAGAAATCCTACAGCTTGGCCGGAAATTCTAGAAACTGGTAGGCTTGTAGCCGGATTGCCGATATCCCAAGGAGCCCAATCGGTAACGGGTACCTGAGTATTCCAGGGGAAAGAGAAAGTCCCCACATCATATATACCACCTAACCAAAATTCTGATCTAGTGTCGTCAGAGCTTCTGAGAAATTTGTTAACAGCTTCCAACTCTTCTTCCGTTTCAATGGTAGTCATTCCATTCATTTATAATGCCAAGCAAATATTTTTATCCCCACACTGTTTGCTACTTCCATTAATTCATGGAATTTACAATAAATCAGACAGGTTTTAAAGCGGGAGACGTCAGATGCGAAACATCATAATATATGCTCATAGCGAAAAACATTTAACAAGAAATGAGGAAATGTCTCTCAAAGTCGGAACTTTTGATCCGTATTATATTGCCGCACAGGCGACAGTGTTAATTAACCATGTGATATCTTCAAATATTTGAGGCAACGTGATACCGAGTTAAAAAGTTGATTAAATCACTTCATGATGCAAATATACATGGAACACCCAATTAAATTTCATTGACGCTTGAAATAATGCTGTGCATGGATACACTTTTATTCATAGTGTTTGGATACTGAAGCACAACACAACAAATTGTTTGTTAATCAATTAATGTTGTCATAATCGACAAAGATTACGAGATGTTGTAAGCAAATACAATTGTGGCTCTGATCGAAGCGTAAGCGGATGTAACTTGTTGAAAAGAGATCGATCGGAAAACGACAGATGCATTATTTCAACCGGTTGTTTTTCCACTTCATTAACCAGTGGTTTAAAATGGCTGATAGTGAGAAGCATTTCAACCAACCCTATACTAAACTTAACTGGTCCAAATTTTTATAACTGTATAAATCGTTATAAAGGTGGCATTTAGTCACCCACCTAACTGTAACCGGTTATATGTGATGTCGGCCGGACAAAAATGCGGCCAAAATGGTTCGTCATGTAAGGTGGTCAACAACCCTGCATTTGTTTACAATTTTCTTGCACCGTCTGTCCTCTTTGAACTTGTTATGAAGTTTTAGCAAATTAGTCTTCCTGTTTGATGGTGGACGAGTGCAACATTTTATTAGATCATGTCAAACTTACCTGTCACGTTGATACGGGCATTCTTACCAAGAAGGTAGGGCTCTTCTCAAAATTCTACATCATTTAATACGGACGACGACGGTTCACAAGCTCCTAGATTCTGTTGGTTACTGGTTATTACACTTAATGGAGGAAATAAAGGCGACAAACTAAATGTATGTATTGCAGAAATGAGTAGCATGTATGAATTCATATCACCCTTTTAGTTGAGTCACCGAATCTGCATATAAATCACAACTAAATAACTTTTAATATGAGCAATAGTGAATTTCAGTGTATTCTTGCATAATTGGAGTTGGTCGAACCCACATTAAATTATAAAAATAAGGATATACGGTCATCGCTATCGATCCCCATCAGATTTAAAATGAGATAAGAGGAAATTTCACTGAAATTGGGACAACCACTACGTGTGATAAAAGTCCCTTTTGTTAACGATAACGCATTTATGCCAATTAATCATTATACGATGATGAGATATTTTGAATAGAAATGAAATCTAATTTCAATATATTTGTTGTTGTTTAACAAGATTAATGAAGACTGAGCACAATAACAATTTATGCTTTTTACTGTTCTCATGTCGGGTTTTTACGTTCTTTCTGTTACGTTTCGTTACGTTACGTATTGTAAGCAAGCAAGTGGGCGTTCAATTCATGAATCAATGAATGTTGGTAATCTGTAGCAATATTTTAAAAGCGTTTGGGTGGTGAAAGAAACATTTTATTCATTCCTCTTAAACATTTGAAGGTTGAATTTTATAATGTACTTCAGTACATCTCCAGCATGGTTTGAATGAATGAAGTTTGATAACAACAAATTACGGTATTTACAAAAAAATTATTTTTATGAAACAATATACATAGTAGTTGGCAAAACATTATATTAGTTTAATTATATAAAACGGTTTAATATTTTACACTGCTAATTCGCACATATACCGATAACTCTCCGTATTGAATTTCGCTCGAAATTTGAGGTTTCCTACAGCTTGACCGGAAATTCGAGTAACTGGTAGGCTTGTTGCCGGATGTCCCACATCCCATGGTGCCCAGGCAGCAATGGGGATATTATTATTCCAGCGGAAAGAGGAAGTATCCACATCGTACATACCACCTAACCAAAATTCCGATTGAGTGTCGTCCGAATCTCTCAGGAATTTGTTGACAGCTTCCATTTCCTCCTCGGTTTCAATGGCGACTAAAGACCCCGTACATCCTAGAAAGGTTCTACAGTCGGTCTCTGCTGTAGCCCAACCGGCCTAAAACAAAAAGTGTTATATTATTAGTGCATTAATAATTACAATCAACTTTTCCGTAAAACATGCATACTTACCGCATTTTGGCTGATGAAGTAGTGGCTTGACGCCGTAGACGAATCTACTGTGGTTGGTTCGAATGTTCCCAGAAACTTGAGCCGAGGTCGTTCATTTTTATGTGGTGGAACGCCGCCTTCGCAGATATTGAAGACAACAATCGCCGCATAAACAATGAAGATATTTGTCATGTTGCAGTATTTGCTAGAAATGACTTTACAGTAAATATGATGATGACTTTAGTCGTTTTTGCTTGACTTGACTATTTAAGGTGTAAATGCAACTGTTGTTAATACTTCTAGTTGTTCACACTCTATTTATACCAATGCAGTCTGACCAATTAGACAAAGGAACGCTCCATCTTGTCATTGTAATTAAGGTACTAAAAGATCACTTACCGAGTACTGATGTTGAATACACATCAACGTACAAGTCTGGTTGTTATTTCCATTAAACACGCCAAATTTCAAAGCCGCCGCTTGTTACAAACCAATGTAAGCTTAATAATGTATTATCTCATTAAGTAAAACAAACGCGAAAATATTTATCTTGAAATGAGGAAACGTCAATCGAAGGTAGACTTTTTACTATTTGGGTTGACAATGACAATGAAGTTAAAGAACTTTTTTACTATATATGCTTGCCCCAAGTTTAATGGAATCACATTTAAATTTCATTGAATCTTCATAAATGTTTGTGATAGTCATAATATTTGTGTCGATGAGCTGTATAATCACTTGTTTGCAATAACATGTTTATCGAGCAATTAATGCAGTCATAGTCAATGATGATGTAATGATAATATGATAAAATTTTAACGTGTAAACAAATACAGATGCGGCTCAGGTTGACCATACACCAGAACATACATTGTTTATTCCGGTCTGAAAGATAGAATAGAATGGCCGACAAAAAATGTGTTGATATACAATTATCCTACATCGAGTATTTACGCTGAAATTTCAGAAAAATCAAACGAATTTCACAAACTTTTAAAACAGAATGAATATATTGTTGAATAAACAGACATCATTCTGTGCGCCGTGCATTTGTTTACTTCTCTGACACAGGTTTACAACATTGTATACATAGATAGTGGTACCGTAGCATTTGAAGGTCATTAGTCATGTCTCGTTACCAGTATCACCGTTCAAATAGCAATTTCCTCAATGGCAAAGGGAACCACAGCAAAGAGTCAAATGTTTTGCACTTCCCCTCAATTCAGCGATGGATAGTCGAAGACAGGAACTAAGGCAACTAGCTATTATGAAAGCTGTTCCGTAAAGGTGTATTAAGTAATAAATTGTTTCAAATAAAATGTGAATAGTAAGTACTTCCTATATTGATTGATGCTGCGATTATACATTAAAATCGGAATATAAAATAAATTTAAGGTTTGACCAAAAAGTAATAACCAACAATGCAATGAATGTTATATCAAAATTACAATAGTATATTACCAATGTCCATTCACGTTACGGGGTAGTGTGATGCAATGCAATGAATTATATGACATATAACATATCTCAAATTATATCCTACATATACTGCTAACCAGACATGGCTAAAACCGCGTTTTTTAATATTAAGGACCATGACCGGGGTCAAAAATTGTTAGCAATGACTATAAATGGTTACGGGTCACAAACAGTCAAAAAGGTCATTGTGTGTATTACCCCACCACTTATTCTATGGCTCTCATTAACCGCATGTTAAAGTTATTTTTGACCGCTTGCGCATTTTTGACCAACTCTGCAAGCAGAAAGTAGACTTATTAAAATCCTGACCAGACTTTATTTCAGTGACCGTTTAAAATCTAGACACTGCCATTACGCCAACTCCCACCAATTCAAAAGTACATGTTTACGTTTATCTATTTGTACTGGCCATCTTATATTCGGATGAAATTGTCATTGAAGAATTGACAAGGGATGTGTAGGTTTGTTGTTAAGAACAATATTTTCCAAAGGACTACGCAACGTTGGATATGGTCACGTGTATTGGTCAGCGGGTTAAAGCTACAAGACGAGATATTGACCAGACTAAACTGAATTTAAAATTGACTGCTACTACAAAAGTGCTTTTGTGCTTAGCTGAGCGGAGTTTGTTCTTTGATTGCGTTCCCACGCAGCATATTACATCACATTTTACATTGGAAAACATTTCACAAAGTACACTTTTACTACTATGGTGCATTTTCTACAAGTTTCTTTCTCAACACTTGTTATATCCAAAATATTGGCTGTTAGACTATTTAATAGCTCTTTATATCATGGACGACTCAGCAGATGATTATACCACTGATATTCTTTGATAGCTAATGACCATATTTTAATTGTGCTGATGTCAAAAGTAAATGCCAAAATGTAGCAGTGCGTTACATTTTCTTATTAGTACATGGTTTCACATTAACTGATAAAGTTATTATTTTATTTCAAGAAAATGATAATGGATTAAGTGAACATATAATTGAAATAGTGTAATGCATTACATTGGCAATTCGCACAAGTATCTATAACTCTCCGTGTTGAATTTGGCTCGAAATTTTATGCCCCCTACAGTCGAACCGGAAATTCGGGAAATTGGAACACTGGTCGCCGGATGACCAACATCCCAAGGTGCCCAGGCAGCAACGGGGACCTCATTATTCCAAAGGAAGGAGGAAGTACCCACATCGTAAGTGCCGCCCAGCCATAATTCAGCTTGAGTGTCATCAGAATCTTTAAGGAATTTGTTCACAGCTGCCAGCTCTTCTTCAGTTTCAATGGCGACTAAGGATGCGTCAGGACTTAGGAAAGCTTTGCAGTCAGTTTCAGCTGTAGCCCAAGCCGCCTACGGACAAAAGTGTTCGAATAGTAATACATTTGAAATTTCAAACAAAAATATCAAAACTTTTAATAAAATAATGAAACCTACCGCATTCTGGCTGATGAAATAATAGCTCGCCTGGGTAGAAGTAGATTTGGACGATTCAATTGTAGAAGGCATAAACTTTCCCAGAAACTGGAATTTGGGTACTTTGTCCTGTTGTAACGGTTTCTGTGGGAGCGCAACGCAGTTACTGAAAACGACGATGGCCACCAGTACCAGAGAAAATGAGAATGTCCCTGTCATTTTTTTGGGATTAAATAGTACTGCTTTCGGATACAAAGCTGTCGCTAGGATAAATGGTGTATCTTGACTTGATTGTGGCAAAAATGCAACTGATGACTATTTCTGCCGTTGGAGCTACTTTTATACTGTTTGAATAAAATGACAAACATTTCAAACGACATTTTACTGTGTCAATGCATTATTTTAATTATTACGTACTTTTACTAAAGAAATGATAAATGATGGTTGTTTTACAGATCTTTTCCATTAATTTACCAACATTGCATCACATCCTCTTTTGAGACGCGTTTGACAAGCGGCAGGGTTGTTCATGGGTTACCGGCAACAACAATCAATGCAAAAACGCAACTTGTACAAGTTTTGAGTTAAACTCATTTTTAGGAAATGTGTCTTCTCTGTGCCGAAGCATTTCTTGAAATATTTTTGGCATAGTTTTGTCTACCTTATGACACATTTACTTAGCAAAGACATATTTGGACAACTTGTTTATCCGCTCGTGAACAATTTTCAGACGGGCATAGATTTCACATTTTTGCTCAAAATAGTGCATTTCATATCCAGTGCCATTTAGATCACTTCATTTTCTTTTTTAGCGGTTTTAAAATTTGTTCAAAGTATCGGGTTTAGTCGAATTGCCTCAGGATCACATTGCCCCTGAATAAAAAATTGTCTCTCAATCAGTGGTTAGTGCTTTTTCAATTCAATTAGCCTTTCTGTCCGATCACGCTCCCATTATCTGTAAAGTAAAATTAACGCAGTAAGCAAAAAAAGAGAAAACAACATTTAACGGGAAATGAGGAAATATCAATCAAAGTCGAAACATTTGCGCTGCTTTGTGGCGACAAAGTATTGACGTTGGATACCCCATAATACCTTACATCAGGGAATTTAATGTTCCATTAGTGACAACGGTTTCCCCGCAAAAATGTTCTTAGATAGCACCCTACACACCGGTACACGGAATTTTCCTGCATTTAAGAGAAATACCGTGAAATTTCAAATTTCACTGAAGTTTCCATAAACGTTGATCATATCTCCACTGTTATATGCAGGTCGGGGAGCACAACATGTCGTGTTTGTTTACCAATTATTAATGCAGCCACAGTCAACACGAGATAAGATATTACCTGGTAAACAAACGCAAATACGTTCGTTGTTGACAATGATGCAGATGCCAAAACTCTCGTGGTTTGTTTGTCGCTGTGGGAATCACACGATAAATTGCGTAATAGTATTTGCGTAACATTTTTGTACCAGCTACTTCTTCATCCTCGTGGTAGATAAGAATCAAGGGCAACAACGTGCATTTTGTTGGTGCAGGTTATGGGGTAAGCTTTCGTATAAATAGTGCCTCGTTGAAATTGAAGGTCATTATCAAACTTAACTGACACAGATATAGATATTCTGGCGAGCTTGAAGTATTGACGTTTAATCAAAATGAGCATAAAATATATCCAGGGTCAGGTTGCCCCATTACTGGTGGCGTATTTATTGGTAGGGATAAGCGCTGGGTCAGCGGCAAGGATAATTCCACATCAAGGAGAACATCGGCAACAAATATCCAATCAGTTTACCTACTTAGGATCTTACACTTCCCCACAGACTCAGAACGGTGGAGGGGTTTCTACACAAAATGCAGGCACTCGGGCAACCAGTTTTTATTTCATCAGTCAGAACGCCGTAAGTTTGAATTTTACTGGAAATTACATTTAAGCTCGGCAGTAAAATATTCCCATTGGTTTTAATTATTTTAAATTATTTTTGCATTTACTTTTAGGCAGGACATGCGACAGCGGAAAACGACTGCAAAGCGTTTCTCGGAGAAAACGCTACCCTCTTGTACATTGAGACTCAAGACGAGCTTCTTAATGTGACCGACTTCCTCAAAACGGATAACACCATTTCCTCAGCCTGGATGGGTGGAACGTATGACGTGAATAAAGCAGCCTTATCCTGGGGGAATGGTGTTATAATTGGTCCATGGGCTCCCTGGGATGATGGTCATCCAAGTACCCAACTTCCTGTCACACGAGTGCTGCTTTCGAACAAGGGACTAATTAAGTTTCGAACCGCCTTCAATACAGAGTCGCTGAGATACCTTTGTGAGCTCAGAACTGGACTGGTCGAGGAAGAGGCAGACCCCTGCTACTCGGATAACGACCTGGTCATCGTGGTTGACTCCTCTGGTAGCATTTCTGAGGATCAGTACGCCGTCGCTCTGGAGTTCACCGTCAGACTGGCGCTTGCGTGGGCGGATAATCCTCAAAATCGCATGTCTGTCGTAGTTTACTCCAACGCTGCCCAAACCATAATCAATCTGGGTCAACAGCTTTCTGTCACCGCACTTCGGGACGCCATCTACAATGCTCCCTACATTGGAGGCGGTACTGCCAGTGACTTGGGTCTTGCTCAGGCTCTTGGAGAGTTCCAGCAACATACTAGGAGCGCTCCCAAAAATATGGTGTTTTTAACCGATGGTGTCTCCAACGATCCTCAAGCAACCGCTGCCGCCGCAAAATCCATTTCAAATGCCGGAATTAGATCCTTTGCCGTCGGCATTGGTTCCGGGATTCGAGCAGAGGAGCTTCTTACTATCGCTGGAGAAAATCCCGACCACGTTTTCAACACCGACGGATTTGCTGACTTGCTCAAGTTACTGCAGCCTGTGAGTCGTCGCGTGTGTCCATAAAGCAGGGATACCATATCTATATTTCATGTCATGTTGTTATACCCTTTATGAATCTACCTGTAAATTAAATGTCTGTAAAAATAACTAAATAAATGAGTTACTTAAACTATTTAAAAACTAAATGAATCCATAACAATAAATTATGATATGTCTTTCAAGTCGTAGCTCAAAACATTTATTAAATCAATTCCAAAATCAAGTTTCCTCCTGAAATATTTGATTTGTACGACGTATCTACATTTTAAATGCTATTTTCTTTTCTCATTGGCTTTGGACCAGGCACATCTAACGCAGGATTTTCCTGGAAGAAATTCCACGGTTTGAGGGTGATGGTAATTTGTCTACAGGAAGGATAAATGATATTAAATGAAATGCCACCAATCCACTTCATTTATGTTCAAGCCAATTTATAAGTTAACCTTATACTGGCCCCGGGATCTTGTGCCACCCACGCGGTCACTCCGCTGTTGTTTAAATAGTATCCCGAGGGAAATATTTGGTGTTCTTTGAAAGGCAGTATCCACGTGTTATAGTCCAGCCAGGAGGACGAGGTGGAATAATAAGGACTATCTTTTTGAATCATGATATTTGGGTACGAATGTGGCATCAGTTGCCAGGAAACGGGTTCCTGGAGAAGGGTATGCTTCTTCTCGGGATTGGTAATCCACCAAGTGCGACTTTTTTTGGGGCTTATGACAGTCCTACCTTCGGTAGCGGTTTTAAGGGGTTTCTTCGAAATGGTGAAGGCCTGACCGTACGGATTTTGATCGTCTGGCAAAATTAATGGAAAGGTATACCTATTTGTCTTCATATGTGCAATTTTCATTTTGCAAAATTTGTGGTCACCAGGATTTTGCACAGCGTCCACAAGGATAACACTATTGTTATTCCCGTCAATTTCCGGGTCGAGTCGCAACGAGAAAAAATGCTGGTGGTACTGCGCATCAATTTGGGGTGACACGACTGCTCCCAAACCAAAATTTAGGGTTAAATATGTAAAGTTAAACATTTAAATGCAGATATCTGTCAGTTTTACGATCTGGTACTTACCCCGCCCGTGTCTAAGGGTCGAGGCATTAACCGCCAACAAATTAAGACTCGGAACCCCTGTTAACTTGACATTATACTCAATTTTCCCATCCGTGTAGAACCGCCAAGTAAAAACGTAGTCGTAGTGCCCCACTGTCGCTACATTCATAATAGACAGTCTTTGGCTTCTCACTAAGAACGTCTTCCCTGTCCGGTAATCCGAGTGCTTCCATAGCACACCCTCGTCTTCCTCATACAGGCACACCACCCGTGGAATGTGTTTGGTATA
>JAHZNE010005909.1:0-10727 GCA_027744055.1 Callyntrura sp. NNG-2020
TGTTTAAAAGTAACATTTTTGGTTTACATTATTACAGCTTTGTTTTTGATAAGCCCCTATTAATATTTTGGTAGTTTCTAAATTTGATATCAGATGGGTAGCGTGTAGGTTTAGTAAGCATAACTTGCTGTAAGTTTCTTGTTTGCATGATCTTTAGCAGAGATGGCTTCGTATCCGTTTGAATTTCCCGTTAAAGGACTGACCATCACATCATCATCAGGATGGACAAAAAATACGATCGATTGGCGATGGGTCTTCTTCTTTATTTCAGTTTCCGGAATCAAAACTTGATGATGCTACGCAAAAAATGTGCACTTTTGAAAATTGTTGCTTCAACTAGCTAGTGTTTTGAAGAATTATTATTACGTTCGTACCGTTGCCGGAAATTTTCCGCCAGACCAAAATTCCAGAAGATCTCCCGTGTTAAGAAGGATTGTCCCAGGAATAGGGTTGGCGGGTACCCATTTTCCACTTACAGATTTAACCTATTGCATGGGAAAAATTAAGTCACTTTGATAGGCACCGCCTAGTGGTTTTAGCTATCTAAAAGGAATGGATTCCTTTGATTATTTTAATTTGTGATTACCTCTAATCCACCAATCTGATCTTGAAATAGCAAAGTAAGGATTCCATAATCCGTGTGATCAGCACATCGTACTGTTCCCGGTGGAATATTTTCTGGAATGGCGGGGTAGTACAGAGATCGAAACGTGGAATAAGTTGGAACATCATTATCGTCCACGGCTTTAGATCTTGTGACAAAAAATTCTTTGTCATCCGGTTTCAGAGTTATGGCAAGAACACGCAGTAAATTTTTAACTAATGGCTTGCATGCCTCCTCCAGTGCAGTACATGCAGGGCCAAATTCAGTACATGCTTCCGGAAAATATCGGAGATTCCCACAAAAGTCATAACTTTCTCTTATTTCGTACGAAGAACGGACGTGTAACCTCCAAAGTCAAAATGGGCTATTTATACCTAAATTCCAATTTTTAGTTATCAATATTTCTTTACATAGATGGATTTTTTCTTACAGTTCTTGTCCAGGTTTGGCGTAGCCATTGTAGCTCTTTGTTATATCTTTTATACTTTTGTCTTTCACCGCTTCTGGCAGTTCAAAGAAGGTTCTGCTTGCTGAAAATGCCTTGTCTATCTACAATGTTAAGAACGTTTACCTATTTCTCTTCTGTGATACATTTCTCCCCATCCATATAAAACTATCATGATTTAATAATGATAGGAGGACTATATAGTATAACATATTTTACACGTTCTTACAATATCCTTGTCAATTCCGTGATTTGAAAGATATGCAAATCCGATACCGGATAGTGCGTGAAAAATTTCCTCCGCGACAGCAGTCAAATCATTTTCTCGGATGGAGGCTCCTCCAGAAATTTTCGACAGATCTACCACTGGAATATAGTCCATTTTCGAGATTGGAGTATTCAGATTTTTAATAATAGCATATATTGAAATTGAAACTTATACACAACTACTTGTGGTTATGTCTGTCGGGACAAATATTTATGACATGACATTGATCAGATCATAAACTAAAAAGAAATAACTACCAACACGGCAACTTTATACTACGATAACCCGATGTTGATCACACACAGCACGTTCGTCATCGTGTTTTTGTTTTCCTGTACGTGTCCAATTTATGATGGAAGATTTTATTTACATTTACGTATGCATGCGGCTTACGCAGTCTAATCTTGTGTTTTCGTGCGAAGATATTCTTTAAGCAACACACGTTTAGTACAACAACGATATTGAGTCATTCTATACATAACATCAACTATATATCGACGTATTGTTTGCTTTATGATATGCATGTAGAAAGGTAATCGGATGCATAAAAAACTGAATATGCCAACTTGTCGTAGTCGTAGATAATGGCTAACTTACAATTTTAACTTACTTTGATGGTCACGTTAAATTAGTAGAATGTTTATTTTTTTCTAATTTCTTTCTAATGGAATAGAATTGGAATGGAATTGGAATGGAATTTCTAATTTCTAATGGGAGTCACACAAGAAAGATGCATTATTTAATTTACGTGAGTGACTATAGGACTTAATACAAACGGTAGTCGTAAGTTGTTTGTTTTTCACGTTTGTTAGTTTGTTAGATAATAGGAAACATTGTAAGCAAATCAACCAAATCCGTGATTATGCAACCAAACAGACCCAGGGACATCCAAGTTTAATTTTGTTGGATGGACTTTGAACTCTTTAGACAGTTATATGTGTATACTGCTTGTACCGTAATTAGTGATACTGATACATATATTCATAAAATGATCTTTCTGTTTGTACCGTATGTCAAACATCACGAGTTTAGTTAGCCGATTATAATGCTTCCATCTTTTCTATACGGATCATTTATTCCAAACTCCAATAAACATTTCAATCCTAACTTCATGCGTCAATGCCACGCTATAAAGAGTCCCTCATCCGTCGTCTACTTACCGACGACATGTGCTCGCACATGAATAAAAATTGTGTTTTTCAGTTTTCTGGTGATTCTATGCTCCCCTACAATAGTATACTTGCCTACATAAATTTTTAATCCATTCTGAAACATTAAAAACATTGGATAGCAATATTTTGGAATCAGAATATTTTTCTTTGCCTAAATCGTCTTAAGAGAAACTCAAGCCAACCAGCAACATGTTGCAATAGGAAAATTGGTCGTTTTCCTTTATGAAAATTCCCATATCCTCCTACCATTGCATTTTACCATTACACTTACACTACATATTACATGAAATCCACGTTACTCACTGGAAAGCAAAATTCATGCAGACTACTACTATGAAGCTTCATTATACAAAGTGCTTAAAGACAACTATTATTGGGTTTATATACACTTTACACCTTGCTACTATATAGCAGTAGTAGCACCCAGCCTCATTATCCTTGTAACTGGTTCCATTTGGCTTCTCCTCTGGAAATCGTACACACATAGTTACAACAGCTGTCTCACAGTGTGTAGTGGTCACAGTCACAGTGTATCAAAACTCACTCCTTTTCCCTGAAATCTCTCCCTTCTCGCTACAAATCACATTCATCAAAAATGCATATTATGCATATATTAAATCCCATGTATCTTCCTTGCTGTGTTGAAAAAGTTACGACGATGAGAACGATGGCACAGTTTTTTTCGACTAGGAAAAGCCAGTAGATCATGCCATTTGCTCTGATTTCAGATCGACCTCTTCTGGTGTGTTTTTGCTTTGAATGAATATTATTATCAGACACGCTTTTATTTTGCAATGGTGGAAACCGTGTTCAAACAAAATGCTACAGTAGTAACCGATGTGCAATTTGTTGGGAGAGTCAGTGTAATGCGTTTTCCTTGTAAAAACGCGGAAAATCTATTCAACATTAGACGAGATGTGTCGTTAAGAAAAGTAAGTTGTATGTAGATAGGAGAAGGAGAGGATACGTATAGATAGATAGAGGGTAATACTTTCACCAATATCATCATTTTTTAAGATACACGCAAACTTTTTTCCTTTATGGATATTTGTTCCAAATGGTGAGAACACATGGACTATTATATATTTATCGCTCCCAATTGATTTGATTATCTAGAACCTTAATGGAATAAAAAAGTTGCATTACCAGACAAAAACAAAATTGGCTGTTCAGTTGTTTTGATGTCTCTAGTGAATGAACTTGTCTCAAGTTCTGAGAAAGCAAACAAATGTGGGCCAACTACTTTAGTGAAAATTGAGGACAGTTTACCCGTGATTTCAAAAGTGAGGGTTTTGCTGGCTGCCAATTTTTCCGTCCAGCATGTGTGCGTGTTGTTGGCGACAAACAACAACCACCAGAAACATTTTTTGTGTAACAAAACTGCAAATGTTGGTCCAAATGCCATTACAGTTTGTTGCTCGTTTCTTTTAATAATGTAGTTTCACAAGGCTAGCTGCCAATTTTTCGATGTTATCTGTTATATAATAAAAAAAAGTTTTTCATTAGTGGGTAGGTACGACCATTTGACTGTTTGTATTTAAAACTTGAACAAGTATACACATATCTTCATGTGTATTTTCTTATTGAAATTTCGATTTGCTTTTGAAAGTCATGCCATTTTACATGATATCTGTTTGTCTGTTATGTAATAACAAAAGTTATCTGAAACGTTTTTGCACTTAACCTTGTCCTTCCTTTACTGTATCATTGCAAAAACCGCTACTATCAAAGCTGTACAAAGACAAAAGATGTTCAAAGAGAGTGAAGGGAAAAACTATCGTGGTTGTTCTATTTTTAGTTTTTTTTGCGCTTTAAGGTATTATTAAGTAAAAACGTTGTGCTCACTACATGAAAGTTTGCGTGCCGAAATGTTAGATTTGCCAGGTCACAAAGACCGATTCATCCATGAAAACTATTCAGTTTCTCTGTCAGTTTAGCTCAATTGAAACGTGTGTATTGGGAATCGCTTTTCTGTCATCGAATTACCTCAATAAGAAATCAATCATTGGTTTTGCTGTTTTGTTCCAATTTCAAATTTAAAAAATACGATTATCATTTATGTTAATTTTGTATATTTGCAGGTTACATAAAATTTGTGACAGTTTGGAAACGAAACTTAATACGATATACTACTAGTATTTTACCCTTGGCAAATTACTTACCTGAAAAAACTACTTCATGGTTATAGTTGTGCAAATGTCCGTAAAGACTAAATTTCCTTTTGGTACACCACTGTGGCCATTTATACGACAGTTTGGTGGCACTGTTTGCCAACTTGGCTTAGTTAATATAAACAGAATACCTCCGACCTGCTTGATGTATACTCACTAAACGGTAAGGCTGATATAGATTGTATGTATAAGGCTCAATTATGCAGAAATATTTGTGAAATGCTGATTAATATCTTTGTGCTAATTCCAGAGCTCTTGCATCAAACATATCATTGTATTGCATTATCAACATAAGCTTGTGAAACTGATTTAAAATGTAATTAGAACGGACTTCCCACTTTACATCTCTACAAAGTGGGAGCGTACTGCAGCTGTCAGTTCTTTAGCAAAATCGACTGTTTGGTTAGTTACACTTATGTATTAACCCCACCGTTAGTAGTTTAGTTAAATTACCAACTTGAAACATGGATTTAGTTGTAACTGTTTGTTTTTGAAATTTTTTGTACTTTTTTTTAGACCCAACCTTCATAGTTAAACCGGATAGTTAGTGCAAAATGGAGTCGGGAAAAGGAAAAACTATGGGCCTGAGCACGGAAGAAGCATTTGACAGGCTATTTCAAGAGTTAACATCAAAGCTGGTTAACTTCAAGTCTACTGTTGGAAGGTGCATTGTGGTAGCCCTTTCCTGACTATTTTAGTAAAAATTCAATAAAGTTACCAACTAACCAATTTTATTTTACAGCAACTGGCTTGAAGTAATATTATCCTCTATTTCCACGCGAAGTCATCACGCAATCATATCTTGGATGTCCCTTTTAATATTACTAGTTGAAAGTGTTATTGTATTTTCTCTGTATTCAATGAACTATAGCCAAATGTAAGTTAGTAATGAAGTCCAGTATACACAAAGCATGTCAGAAAGTTTTATTATGTGTTGTTGGCAACTTTTTTTTGTATTTTTAGATGGGCAAAACTCCTTCCTGAAGCAATAGCTCTCCTTTTCCTTTTCTTTTTTAATATTTGTATTCTTCTTCTAGATAACTATAAAAGAGTAAATGAACTGCCTGTGAAACTAAATTTGATGCTAACTCAGCTGAAAGGTAAGGTGGCCTCCTATTTGCTTTGGTTGAAAGAAATACTACAACTTTCTATTTACATGTAATTTTATATTTTTGTGTGTATGCATCCAGATATCTCGTCGGAAGTTGCATGGACCGAGAAGAATTACCCAGATTTATGTATGCCAATTTCTCCTTGTATAACATTACAATGGTGTTTTAGGGACGGTAACTTGGTCAATCTTCCTTGGGCTCTACTAGTTCCTGGTGACGTAGTTGTCCTGCAACCTTCTCAAAAAATTGTCGCTGAATGTTGTTTGCTCGAAGTGAGTGGTAAAAGATAACCTGAACAAAAAAAAGGATTTCTTAAAACAAACGTACAAGATAGCATATAAATTCTCTATACATTTTAGGATCCCTCCGTCAAGCTTTCAATTGGTCAGGTATACACACCTTCAACTTCTCTTCCTGGTGGTTCTCCTCCGCCAAGACTGCATAATCCGTTTCCAAAGCCGTTAGCTGTCGTCACAACGTCCCCTTACATTGATATGGTTGAACTGTCTTTAAAGCACTTTTTAACACGTCCTCCTACGTTTTATAATAAAGAGCGTCACACAATCGTCACGAGAATCATTGAATGCATTGTGCTCCCACTAGGAATTATGAGTTTTGTTGCGTTGTGCCTCGTTAGAATGTTTTACTTGCCACACTGGCTGGCCATCCGCGTTGCTCCATGGGCTGATATAATTCTACTTCAGCCAATGGCCAACACATTTCCGTTAATTCCAGTGTCGCTTCCTCTTCTCTGGATGCTGCTAAACTGTGTAGGGAATGCAAAGTTGTGGGAAGTGCTAGAAGGATGCGATGACATTGGAGTATGTAATAAGTTGGCAAAAATGTTTTTGAATTTTCTTGTTTTGCTCCTGTAACAAAATGTATTTTACGGTTGATTTTTAACAGGAACACACAACTGCAGAAGGAGGATTGCTAAAAGAGGAGAAAGTTGTGCTAAACAAGAGAAAACAGCAATGTCGGGACAATGTCAAATTGTGGCAGAGAATGCGAGAGTTTATGTTTGATAGAGAGGAAACGCTACATCGATCTCAAAAACTGCTGCACGTGTTGGCTTCTGTAACTGTAAGTGTATATCTCATAATCGGCGAAATGTGTACTTTTTCAGAGTTTTACATGTTTAAAGTTTTACATTTTCTTTAAATTGTAGGCACTTTGCTGTGTCGATAAAAAGGGAATTTTAAGCTGGCCAAATCCCACTCCCGACAAAATATTCTTTCTTCGATCAGTTCCTACGGGAAGCAGCAACATCATAACTCCTAGTGAACCTGAAGTACAAGCACAATCTCAAAAGGATAATGCAGGGGGAAAACGTTCAAGAAGAAGTTCTTCCGTTACATTTCCAGCAACTACCACTGTAGCTGAAGTTCTAGATATCACCATTGATAACAACAATGAGCTACATTTTGATGAAACCAATTGGGAACACTATTTGCCCAGTTTAAAACCGCTGGGTCTCAATATTTTGTTAAATACTTGTAACGATAAGACACGAAGTGTATATGCAAACTTTTACTCTCACATTAGCCATGAACTACGATACAAGAAAGCTGATAACAACGGCGTCGATCTTGTAGTTCCAGTTACGTCAAGAAGGTACGCTGCATATAAATAGGTTTTTTTTCACTCGGGAGCATACCGTAGAAAACTTTTAAAGTTTTCCGTTTTTTGTGTTGCAGGTGCTTGTGCGACGTTGCAAGGATGATTGGCTTTGGACAAAATGCAACTAATGTACGGTAATTAATTTGTATTTTATATATATAAGGCTTTTGCATTTTATCACAAAATCAATATTTCTGTATTGCATAAAATTTGAAAACTTTTTTAACAAACTGCGTTAAAGAGCATTTTCTGATACAACGTTACACAATGATTGTTTTTAGGTATTTAATTTGGAACAACCACTTTGCTCCTTTCGCCACATTGTAAGTTTTGTTACTTTTACAATAAGGATGGTGATAAATGACAAGTAAATTTAACAGGAATTTTATGAAATGTGTACAGGAATCGGACCAATCGAGTCGAGATAAATTGACAAAGGCCAAAATAAAATTTCCTTTTCCACACATGATGAGTGTAATAGTGAAAGAAAAGGCTAGTGACAGTCTGCAGTTGATGGCTCAGGTAAAGATGAACAAAATTATATTTAAGCACAGTTTAACTTCCCAAATGGATACGTTATCATCACATTTTCCACCTGCTTATTTTCAAAGGGTACGGGTGATCTAATTCTGGACACTTGCGAGGACTTTTGGGATGGTAAAGATCTCAGACCTTTAACTGATTACGAGAGAAAGCTGATTATTGACTTTTACCAAAGAATGTCATTAAGCTCCACCTGTACAGCATTTTCGTACAAGCCTGTCTCAGCAAAGGTTCGTGTAACCGTCTGAAATTATGCATTCAGTACATTGCAATGCATTTACAATTTTGGCGCATTTCTTGCAGGTCAAACAAAATATGTCCGACTCATACATGGAGTTACCTCCATCCCGTGGCCTTCGGTTTCTGCCATACTATGCCTTTGGGAACGTTAGCGAGTTTATTGGAGATGGGAAAGCATCTGAAAAGTACCTTGGTGCAACAAAAGATTCAAGCATTTCATCAGGTATATATTTTTAAAATGTTTAACTGTCTTTACATCTATTACTTTTAAAATGTCATTTAAATATTGCTTACAATAATTGTACGCTACTCTAATAGACTGTTTGCTGACGGATTCAAACAAGAATATCGAAGTCAATGACTTACTTGGATGTCTCCAAATCCAAACAGGTCAAATATTTATTGGAATGGTTACGATGCAGTACCAAGCATGTATGGACATGGTAAGTGCGTAGTAATATCTTCCTAAAACATACAAAATCAATATATTCTATTGTTATTACAAATTTGTAGTTTAAGCTCTCCTGCGGAAGAGAACAGTGAGGCTACTGAAAACTATGATGAGTCAAATGATGGCAGTTTTTCAAATGGAAGTGTGCCAATTAATATCGAAAAAAGAAACTCTAAAGGAAGTGCCAGTTCCAGCTACAAATGCAAAACAAACAGATTATGTAACCGTCGTACATCATGTGGAAAAGCTCAATCAGTGTTGCCAGCGGAAGATGCTTTGCTCTTGCCAAGGTGCTCCTCCTCAGTTCCGGAAATGGTTATGTTGTCCACTAAAATCAAAGAGGAGACAGAAACAGAAATAACTGAAATGTCAGAAGTGAATTCATCCGAAAAAGAGAAGGAAAAGTTGCCTTCCGAAGACATTAACTCTATCGGGTTTGGGTTTAGCAGTGATGAAGAGGAGCATAGTCAAATATCCAAAGTTAGGTTTGATGATCAAATCAATAGAAATAGAAATTTTCTGACGCTGGACGTACAGAATACGGAACGCTCTCCGTGCTCCTCTGCTGTGATCTCACCAAACAATACAGATAGTTTTCAGGAGGTTTACGAACTGGTTGAACATCCCACACCACTTGGAATAGACATGAGCAATAGGGTAAACTTTCATTTTTATACTTTCCCTTTAATTAAGTGTTATTTTGATTCCTCACAACTTTAATCCTCCCTCCACATGTTTATAGGCAAAATTGCCCATTGGTATAGAACAAGTACGACCACATCTGGAAAATGTGGACAATGTCCCCTTGTTAGTATCCCTGTTTACAGATTGCACTGCAGACAACACTCGAGAAATGATACACATTATGCAAGATTACGGAGAAGTGACCTTGTTGTTGGGTTCGGTTTGCAATTCTGATAACAAGGCCGTATTCCTTCAAGCTGATGCTAGGTGAGAATGCTACTGCTGCTGCTGCGGTATGAATGATGCAGTGTGCTTGCTTAGTTTGCTGTGGTGGTGGGCGATGTTGAATAAATCCATATCTACTTTGGACTTGAAAAAATTTAAATTTGTTTTCTTAGCATTGCCGTGGAGCCTATGTACCCCCAAAGCTGTCAAAAGACGGCTGCTTTTTGCGATCCTGTGGGAGGGGTACCTGCACCCACTGATGTTGCAATGTTGTTGACTTCTCTCCCTGCTTCCTTAACATTTAGAAGACGGGATTACATCTCTTTTTATGATCTTATTGCTCAAGCTCGTCATTTTATGAATCGGTGTGTTAGAAACTCCATGCAGTACTGGTTGTGTTGTAGTATAGCGGTGACAATGTTGGGACTTTTTACACTTCTCATGCTCCTTCCACCCTTGTTTTCACTGGGAGATTCGATTTGGCTGAGCTGTGTCATTATTCCAATTCTCACTCTAGGATTAGCTTTTTCAATCATGGAAAAATTAGATTATAACGTGATGAATAATGCGAGCTGGAAAAATCAATGTCAAGTAGATCGGCAGGTAATAATGACGACCAAATTGAGGTACTTTCTAAAAATGATCTAATACAAGCGATTTTAAAAACATTTTTTGATTTTAACTTTACAGATGTTTATCTATGCATTCTGGTTTTATGGAATGAAGTTTCTTCCTTCAATAATAAATGTGGTGTTAATGGGATCATTCAATTTAGTATGGATTTGTCAAAATTTGCCAAACTCAACTTGTTCGTGGGTTTACCCCGTTTCACAAAATCCTTTACCGCCTCAGCCGAATTTAGAGCCCCCAAAGGTGAACAAAACAGTCGATTCTGTTTCAGTTATGAAAACCTGTATATCTACTTGGTCGTGTGAGAATGCGGACAGGCTGCTTTTTGTACAACAATTTTCGTTGTTTTTCTTGGCTTTGTACTTTGGTGAGTTTCAAAAAGCGTTAAATTTAGACCTGTGATAATTTTGTATGTGTAAACTATGGTCTACTATTAATATTACAGTAACAATCTCAGCTGGATTTGTGTATCGTTCCAAATATATATGGGTGCAAAATCCTTTAGGGAATAAAATATGGGTCATTACATCTATTTTTGTGTATGTTTTCAAAAAAAATAATA
>JAHZNE010005910.1:0-19776 GCA_027744055.1 Callyntrura sp. NNG-2020
TGAACATATTAACATAGAGCATGTAGATAGTTTACAAACAGTACAATACAACACAGAGCTTAGCTAGGTACGAGTATAGTGACATTTCAATGGCCACACTATGGAAGTATCTATTTTTAAGAATATTTGGAGAAATTAATTTTGACTAGATCCAAATATTTGTCTTTCTGCTTGTAATCACTATAACCCTCAAAGGACTTGGACGGATTTCGCTTAGGTATATACCTACATGATATATCCGACAATCTGTCATGCAAGGTGAATTCGGAAATATTTTCTCCTTTTATATGAGAACATTTAGACTTCATATTTTTATAATACGGGTAATCTTGTTCAACTTGATAGGAGTATACAAACGAAACATCAAACGACGTAGACAATTTTTGGTAGCTGTTCAACAGCGTCTTGTAGAAATTACGTGAATTTTGCCTCCACCGTCTGCTCGGGCCTCTAGTATCTAATAAAACTCAGGAATCATTATGTTTTTGCTTGATATTCAAATACAAAATTTCACTTTTCACGCTCACTTACGCCTAATCAATGACAGTTGTAAGACGGAAGCGATGTTTGTAGTTGCCTGATAGTAGTTTAGTTTAGTAGTGTGGTTGAAAATGTAGTATGTCTAGAAAACCTGGGTACGCACATTACACCCTACCTGCAAGCAATTGTATTGCACTTCAATTGCATTGTAACTGCGATTCGCTATCTGTAGCGCCTATTACACAATTATGAGCATTATGTATTCGTCGTGCTCGCATGCAGTTTCTGCAGTATAAATTACTTTACGTTTACAATCCGTGGGGTTACGTAAGAAAGTCTATCATCAACAATAACTGCTGAATAATTTTAGATAGGGTACTTCTGATTTCAATCATTTCAATACAAAAGACAGTATTTACTCCCATGTCGGTTAGGTTTAACGTTCCCTTTCAATCCCTGGCATACATCGAATCGAATGGTTTAAACCGCACGAGTTACATAAATTGTATATTATCAAATGTTGCATAAAGGTTTATAATAAGTTTCATTAATTCACTTCGGTACTTTCTACTAAAGGCAACTGCATTTTGTCTTCGTCTTGGTGCTTGAACAGCTAAATAATCTAGCTCTACATAAAGACCATCATTATTGAAATATACATGTAATTACTTATTGCCAATGTAGCAACTCAATGTTCAGGTGAAAATTCAGAAATCTGCAACGTGTTGAGAAATTTGTATTTTTTTATTGTTGCATTTTTTGCTTTCCCTATAATTGTTATTTGTAATGATAGTATTATTGTTAGCAACGCAGGTTATTTTTCATAAAACCAAGTGAGCATTAACGAGAGTTAAAATTGCATTAGCTTTTTTTTGTTTAAAATTAAATTTCAACCAATTTCCTAAAGCCACATTTTTTAAAAATCGAAATCTGTAATTTCCAGTGTAAATGTCCTTTAGTAACTTCTCTCTGACTCCAAGCAAAAACGAAGGCTGCAGGACCAAACAATTATTATACGTTATGTACCAAAACATTTATGTTCAAAGTAGCTTACACGATCAGTGTGTTTCTCTCTGTAGGGCATCAGCGCGATAACGATAACTCCTAAAGTAGCTGAAGGATTTCGCTCAAACTGGGCATATAGATACTTTGGGCAAGAATATGCATCCTATTGAAATTAGATTACACCACACCGTTGTCTCATGAAAGTGAGCGTTTGTGGAAAATCTAAATTGTTTTTATTTTATTTTAAAGTACACTTAACTTTTCACACGAATTTTGCATTAATTAAATCTTTACTCCTGCCAGATATGCCTGCGTTATGATATTTGTGTTTAATCTTCATTTCTTAGCTAAAATGTTGCAATCATTCAAGGAAGGCATTAAATAAAACTTTGACTGTGCCGCTCTCTCATCTGGAATGGAAGTGAATTAGATATGAAATGCAAATAATGTGAACGCTGCCGATAACGTTATATATAAATGGCCTACTTGCCCTCACATTACGATATTGTAAAGTATTGTTAACTACGGAAAGCATGTATGTTCTGAAAATAGTATATGCGATCACAGTTGGTCTGTCCGTAATGACGATGACGCTGAGTAGTCTAATCGGAAGTGGAGTTGGTGAATTTGGCGTATCGGTAATAGCTACATTGCTTGGGTTAAAAACCAAGAGTGTGTATCTATTAAAATTCTAATCTGATGATCAAATAAATAATGATGATGACGACCCGATGATCATTTAAAAAATTTGTGCAGTAATACTAAAACACAAGCATTCCCTAGCTTTGCGTAAAGGTGGGTTACTCCGTTTCATAATTATTATCATGCTGGATGATTTACTGTTTCTCTAATTTCTTCATTCCCGGACATATAACATTTTCAATGTATGAATTCTTTAAAAAGCAAATGATGCAGCAAAACAATCTCTTAACTCGCATCATGCATGTGTATCTGTTATACGGGGCAAGTGTAAATGTAAATACATAATTACCAAAGATACTTACTAAACAATTCAAATTATTTGGATGTGTCCACGGTTCGTGCAATTCCCTAAGAAATACGGAACCAATAGAACTTCCTATGGAACAGCAGCATTGAATATATCTACGTTTACGTTTTACGCCGATTGCTTTGCAATGACTGGCTGTTCAATGGTATTCACTTTACTTTCATGAATGTCTGTATACTACATTGTTTCACGGTTACATTTTTAAAAACCTTTTTTTCGATTTTGGTGACTTCTAGCGTGTTTGGACATATGTATATGTACAACAGAAATGGCAAGCGTTGGCTGCGTTTGCATACATAGTAATATTATGCGAGTTTGAGCACAGTCCGTCCGGAATGATTCCAAGGAAGCGTTCAGACTATTTATAGAAACCCGAGTTTTTTTACTCTTCCGAACCGTCGGGTTTAATAATAATGCATCTAGCAAGAACTATAGTTCTCTCATTATGTACGTTAAACTACAGCGTGTAAAAAAGTGCAAGACTAGTTATTTTGTCTATTTGCAAGAATATGACTCAATAGAAAGGTCTTTAGCTTGTTTTTTAATCAAATTTGAAATCTTGTTGTACTTTGTGAGCAACTGCAAATTCGGCCTCTCAAGTCTGTCCCTCATCCCTCATATCTTTGATGAGGGATACCTAAATTTACTTTCTGAAGAGCAGTTTTCCTCGTAAGAATGTGTATACTGCCAATTGTGAAGTTCCTAGAGTAATGCATTGTGTTAATTTCAACTAAAATCGCTCAATAATACGTCTCATTTAAACTTTCGCTAATTTTAAGAAAGAACCGTCAACTCATATTTAGGTAAAACAGGTAGCCATACTTAAATTAGAAGCTTTTTTTAGTATTAAACGCTTTCCTGTACGCAAACAGCAAAATGGACCTCGGAGCCGACGTAAGTGTCATTAAAGCAAATATAAAAGCTCATCTTATTCAAATTTATTTAACAAAAAGTTACACAGATTTTATAAACCTTGCTTGATTTCGTACTTAATCTTGATCCGCTTTTAGTATCCATCTAAATATTAAAAATGTTATTTTATTTATTTTAAATGTTATTTTCGTAACAGTTTCGCGTTGGTTGTCTGTTTCTGTAGGATTAGGTTGTGTTTCTATTTTACTGTTATAAAATTTAGTGATTATTCTTTCACAAAGCAACACGATACACCAACTTTAATTACAGTACATGAATATGGTCAAAGCATCCGTTGCAGGCATAACCAACATTGCTTTCCAAACACACGGAATTTTCGAATGCCATCACTGACGATGTATTTGTATTTTGTATTTATCTCTGTGTGTTTCTTTAGTGAGTTTTGCAGTTATCTAACACTGTGACTTAGAATATAGATGAATTTCTAAACCGAATGTTGACTTTAATTTCACTGTTCAGGTATGGGGACAATTAGCGCAAGTTCAAGAAATTGCACAATTTGCACAAACCGACTCGTTACCACGCTTTCGGACGGTAATCCACCTGTAGTTATAATAATACTATACCTTTAGTATTTTCCGACCTATTATCATTCGTTTTTTAAATTTTGTGCTGGTATAATGTGGTTCACGTAAGTCCAGTTTTACTAGAACCTTTAGCAATACTTCATACACATGCATGGTTTTCCAGGCATGCATGCATATTGTATGCATGCATGTTTCTCTCACTTATCCTTCCCCTTCAAACGTATTACATGACAATTATTAATTTAAAATGAAAAAAAATAGTGGTAGTCTTCCCTTTAGTACAGTAAATAGACTCCAAAAAGTTATCAATCAATTCTTCCTTCCATCATGTCTATTTCATTTTTGTTGCTGACGCTTGATGATCAATTAAATGTTTAGTTGTGTCAGTTTACATGTTCTTTTGCTACATTATTGTACAGAAATGACAATATAAGTCATATTCATATTTTTTGTGTGATTTCACTGTTTTTTGACATCAAGAATTTGTTCTGTTAACTATACAATTCTCGTTGTTCACAGTTTACTCTATCGTGATTTTTCTACAGCAAAATGTGAAAAAGAGACCCGGTGTTGTACCAGAGTGTTTCCCTTGATGACCTTGATTTTAACTTCTTCATAGTGGGCATTGTTAGACCCAGTCGTCATATTCCCTTGTAAAATTGCAACCGATAGGAAAATAGAGCTTACACATGGTCCTTGTCAGACAAAATACATAATAATGTTGTTATATGACAAAAAAAGGAAAAAGATGAACCATATTATATGATCTGCTTCTCTCATATTTTCTTTTCTACTCTCCATGGGCGTGAAGTTTGCGTCCGACGCAGAAGGTATTAGTGTTCATTGGATTGATAATGCTTTGCAGACCATTGAGAAGCTACCCGATAAGGTTTTGCTCCAAATCTTTTCATACCTACCCCACAAGGAAATTTGCCGTCTGTCAAGAACGTGTAAAAAATGGAGACAAATTGCATACGACACTCGCCTATGGAGTTTTGTGTCCTTGAGACCAGAGATATCTGGTCTTCATGTTACCAGCTTGGACACATTACTTCATTTGATTAGGTAATACTTTAAAATGAGCATAAGGCTACATATTATTATTTCTATGGGAATTCATGTTTCAGATTGTGATGTCAATACTCCGAAAATGCCGTTGGGGGATAGTCTTACTAACGATATGTCTGTGTCAATAAATTTAGTCATAGGTTCAGCCAGACATTGCGTTACCTCGAGTTACCTATGGAATTAATTACCCACACGGTTCTCCACGAGCTAGCTGGAAAATGCCCAAACCTCACTCATATCTTACTGGATTTTTCAACTGCTATGCAACTTCATGATTTTAATGACATGCAGGTTAGTTGTCCTGACATTTATTTGTGTCAGTAATAAAATAATGAAAAACCACCATAAAAATTAAAGCCACTAATCTAGTTTAAATCTGAACGTGTGCACTATTTCAAAACTTTTAATATTGCTAGGCCTTCCCTACCAAACTTCGTTACATGTGTATATGTCTTTCCGAAGTCATTTTCATGGAAGGTTTTATGCGGAAAATTTATAATTTTATAAATGGAATAGAGGTCCTCCATCTTATTGGTAAGAATCGTTTTTATTATATATAGTGAATATAAATCCTCAAAATGTGAAACGTGACAAAAATAACGAAACGTAATAAGAATTCGAGTTATGACTTCAAAATCATTTTTACATCCATATATTCAAACTCACTTGGCGGAATACGTTGTTTACCTAGACATATCGTTGTTGACGATAATTATGTGATAGATAAAATTAATAAAAACGGCCATATGTCTACCGTTTTCCAACTATTTAATTTTTTGCTAACAACAGATGACAGAATTTAAAATAACAGATGAGTTACCCACGTCACTTATTAGCTATTATTGTAAATTCCAGGTAGAGATGGTATGAATAAATGAATTTATGCACGTGCTAGGTACAAATAAACATACATTTTGCCAGACATGCAAACATATGCCCGTTCGACCATTAACCCTTGGAAGAATGAATTTTAAATTCCTGATTCCAGGAACCGTTATCTATGCAGTAAAGTTTAATTATGTATGAAGTTGGTAAAATATTATTTACCAACAAAATAGTTCTTGCGGTAAAATCTGAGCTAAAGAAATGATGTTTTCGGGCATCAATAGATCGTCATCTATAGGTGCGCGCCTTTTATATTGGAACATTTGACATCACCGAGAGTGTTGTGTTGAAAGGAAGACCTCTAAAAATGAGTGTATACCGAGTTTGATGTCGAAACGCTAATATATTTGGAGTGTCTCAGGGGTCAAACTTCACACTGTACATTTCCCTTTGTATATAACGCAAACGTAACTTGGCGTGTGAAGTGAAAGAGGTAGAAATGTTCTATTGGAATTCAAATATTACCGTACCCTAGCATTTGCGTGTGGGGAAAATTGAAAGAAAAGATTAATTTTGCTAATGAGGTTAGAGTATGTCGTTCGAAACAAGATTTCCTCTTTGAGTGGAATTTAAATCCTTTAATACCAGATTACATTTTCTGATTGACTCTCACATTCCAAATTAAAATTTAATAATTTAGTAGCATAAATGACACACATGTACTTGTCATTTTAAACTTGTAGAGTTAAACTCAGCGGACTTCTTTAAATAATGTGCTATTGAACAAATGATGAAATGTCAGTATAACCTTAGACAATTTAAGATTTAGTCCTCGTTTTGTTACAATTGCCACATCACTGCTAGTAACGCGTTTCGTAGTATTCGATCTGTTGATATACTAACTCGTTGCATTATGTAAGAAAAAACATCAATGGAATATATCATGGGACTCTGCGTTATATTCTGGTTACACTTAGATTCCAACGCAAGAAATAACTATGCATGTATCACAGCGGCAACCAGTTCGTGGTGCTACGAGCTATGTGGTGAAAACTACCAGTTTTAAATGTTGTTATGTATCAAGAAAGTGCTAACTATCGTCTTTAGGATATGAATGATTCTTTCTCAGATGTATTATATACAAGTATATGCTGTGCAGTAGTATCAGTAGTATCACTAAACAAGTCATTTACAAAATTCAAGATCTTGAGTCATAAGGTACGGTAAAGCAAATAGGGACAAAAAACGTAACCGATTTGGGCTAATTATGTTGAATATTACAACTTTTGTTTGATTCCCTTCGGATTCCTTTTTGTGGCCCAATTGTTTTACATAAGTTATTGGGAGTGCACACAGGAAGGGAAGCTGTATGTACTTTTCTATTATTTTGGAATTACTATGATATATTGTAAACATGTACCAAGAACAAATATTTAACAAAGGAATGGAAACAAAGTAAACAGATCATTTAACATATCCAAATGTTGAAGCTGTATATAAACTGTAAACGAGAGCACGAGTACGTGTTTTACGAAGTTTAGTTTATTTATTGAAGTAGACAATAAAATTAGTCGAAAATCTTTTTTGCACATTGTTTGCAGGCTATTGTCTCATTTTTATGTCATTTTAAAGTAACTTCGGAACACGCGTGAATTTACGATGTGCTCCGCCACTTATTGGTTAATTGCAAAAAACTGCAACACAATGAATGATTTACAGTAGCTATATCGTCTTATCAGGCTTTTGATATTTTAGATTAGGTACGCCATAAACACGATTTAGCGTGTTACGGAGATTACAACTCGATTTTAATACCCACTCTTCAATAACACTTAGACCTTAGGAGTTTGAAATAAATTTTTCATACCACTACCAACACTACCCTCAATGTCACAGAGATGATATATTGTTATGAATTTACGAATTAGTCTTCATGGATGGCTTTTTTCGTATTTTGCATAGTTAGATGTACCTGTAGATTATCAAAGTGTATATGTGTTTTTGACTAATTAATAATTCTACTTTCTGTATTGATACTTTCATGTCGTAATTTATTCTGGCTTAATAGTTGGAATGCTTAGCTGTTAACTACTGTGCTAAAGTAACTGGATCGTCACTCAGCACACTCTTTCAAAGGTGTAGAAAGTTGAAAACGTTGTTGATGAACCAGACAAGTACACTTCTTGAAAAGATATACAATATCACTATACAATGACGTTTAGCGTAACTCTAAATTAAAAAAAATCATAAACATTTGAACAAATACAGATTTATTGAGCGAGCATGTTCAGGCTGTCGAGTGGGAGAAGACTCAATTGCAGGAGCTAGACATCACTGCAACTGATTTAACAACGGAGTGCTTAATGGACTTACTGGTTCGAGTTCCAGGACTTCGGTGGCTTTCAGCTGGACAACAAGATGGATTTAATGACGCAGTAATTTAAATGTAAAACATAATTGGACGTTTAGATGAAAGGATAACGATTATACCATTTGTGTTTGCAACAGGTTTTAAGGGCATTTACCGAAAGGGGAAATCCAAAACATTTGGTTGCTCTTGATTTGGATGCTTTAGACAATTTATCTGAAGAAGCCCTATTTAAATTTATTATGAAATATGGGCCTCAGCTGCGAGGACTTTGTCTCGCTGGAATGCCTCACATTACAGATCAACTATGGATTTCTGTGCTTCCCGTTCTGAAAAATGCGAAGTATATGAAAATTTCTGGCCCAATTTTCAATGTCGATTGGTGTAACTTAATTCTGCTTCAACTAATTTGTATTCTGTTTAGGATACTTGTTATGGGTACCATGGATCGCCTTTCAACGAAAATTCACGTTGACCAATTAATGGACGCCATTGCAAACAATTGTGCGAATTGTCTGGAAAGGTTAGAATTGCGATGGGATCCCGAGGCGCTGCGTTTTTCTGACAAAGGCCAAAAAGCTATCGACATTATTCGTGTCAAGTGCCTTAAACTCAGCTGCCTCGTCCTTACGTAAGTTACCATTAACAGCTTTATAATACTTTAATTGAACTTTCTGCTGCAATATATAATAACATCGGCACTTACTGACATTAAAAGCTATTTTTTGTGTACTTATTGTACGATACTATATAAGACATCACGTATATTATATTTTATGCATGCATGTACATTTCATGTAAAGCGATGGAGACTGTGATCTGTGGTTTGTTTTTCATTCAAAGAAAATTTTGTTTTATAGCTTAGCTTGTTACTCCTGTCCTGACTACTGCGTTCTGTATTTCAATATTAACAAATTCAGTTACAGTAGAGTAGGTAGATTATTAATGAGATGTTATATGTCTACTTCAACATTACTAATCGTTCAATATTTGAATATTCCTGTGTCATATCTTGTTTGTTTTATTAGTCATCTTAGTCTCATAATTTATTCTTGACAAGGCATTACCGTTAATTTAATTCACAATACCCAATAAGGCTATAGCGAGAGAAAATATAATTAATCTCTATCTACTTGGTTATGTTGTAGGGATGGGCGATATTATGAAATTGTCAAGGCTAATTTTGAGCGAGCTGACCGAAAAACTGTAGTGCGGACAACCACCAACTGTCGAGTCACAAATTGCTACCTCCTTAACTTCTACAGAGACCTTTTGTTTAACTAAATGCTGTGTCAACCTTCTTACTTCTACATTATTCCCATGATACCATAATTTACTTAATATTTAAATGTCGTTTCTTACAGGTACTCTCAAAACTGAAAAATGCCAAATTGGTTGATGTTGTTTGTAACATTAAATTAGACTAGTACGTTGCGACAGCGCTTCTATTTTCAGGACTTTAAATACACAAATCAGTAGATATAAACTACTATAAATTTTTACTTTTAAAGTATGACTTCCCCGTGTAAAACATCTACACCTAAATTGATTTCCTGTTACAATAAAAATTAAAGTTGTATCTGTGTTTGTTCGTTGCATACAAATATTTGTAAGAGATATACATTTCTACAATATTATGAGGCTACATACAGTAGACCGTGTACTCATGCAATCATTCATATCGAATTAATATTTTATTACGCTTGATCGCCTTAAATAATACTTTTAAATAATACGACAAAAACAATTCAATTTCAATCACTTTCTGCATTTTCACGAAAAGTTTGAATGAAATTCAAAACATCAAATTATCTGGAAGATTGATTACTGGTTTTCGTGGAAAAGCTTTTGGACAAATAGTTGCTATGTAGATATGTTGAACTATAGGAGAAGAAGGTTATGTTAGAGTTCCAATTAATAAGAAAATGTTATACATTTTAAACTGACAAGTCATAGACGGTATAGATTTATTGTGATCTAACGGTTGGACTTCAGCCTTATAGCGTAGCCTTCTTAATTAATAGTCCATTTACGTATAAGTTGTTAGAACTCTATCAAGTCGTCTCTGTATGTGTGGAAAGTGGATAAGACAACGAGGGAAACATGAGATACATTGACGACAAAGTCTAGGCCACTAGCTTGTATGACTTTGGGTGAGTAAATCCATGTATTTGTGACGAGTGACGACCAGTCACCAGAGTACAGGATTCAAAACTGGAAAACATTAGTCCGGGTATATGCAATAAAATAGGTCACCAAACATGACTTACTGTTGTCTTTAGATATACAAATTGTAGTTCTAGCAATAGTTAAAATCATAATATAAACTTGTAAGCATAAAATATAGAACATTGCAGCAAAAATCTCTACTGGAGCGTGATGTCATTAAAATGTATTAAATGATAGTGCCAAAAAGTAGAAAATTGAAAAACCAAACAAATTTAAAATTGCTTTCGCACAGACATAGATTAATGCGATCAATTTCTGCAGAGTACAAACACTTCGTGTATTTAAAATTTCCATACTTTCATCCTTTGTCGTTGTCTTAAACTTCCAAATGAGAAATAGCATTACATGGGAATATTATATGTACTTATGACTGTGACAAAGATGTTGCTTAAATTGTCCTTTCTTCCTACTCACACCACTTACCTCATCACCACACACTTCCCCAACATCCACTAGTCGACTACTGTTACCGTTATGTATGATGCATTCCTTTACAGGGAAACTGCACTACAAAATTACTAGAAAAGAGAAAGCCACCAGCGGCAAGAGGCGCTACTGTCTCTCGACTTTCTTTCTCCACGTTCCCATGCATTGACGGAGGGGAAGCCAGATTGACTTTTCTCGGATGCATTCACAGGATAAGTAAACGCATTTGCCACAAAACACCACATCATCACGATCACTACAGGCAAATACATACAGCCCGAGAGCGTTGTTTTTGGAGAAACAAGAAACCGACATAAAACAACGAACACTAACAATAAGTTTACTCTATGGTATTACATGAAGGCTTGATGTTAGTGTTGTTTCGTTGCCTGATTCTATTTTAGCACAAAAACTGCTCCTTTAAATATATATTTTTTACGTTTACCTAGATGCGTACGCAGAGACGGGAATGCCAGAGATTCATCGTGTCGTCCAAGGCTGCAATGTGTCCCCGCTACTGCACTGCTTCGCTGCTGCCTTGATTTTTTCTGTTTATTTCCATTTTACCATATGAAATTCAATACGGATTCATACATATTAAATGAACTCTATTCAAGTGCATTATTTGGTAAAATAGAGAAAAGTTGCGAAACAGGAGGTGAAAAAGATCAACATTAAAATATCAACGAGACCAGATAAAAGATTCAAAAGGAAATGTAGAAACGCCTGGTTTGATTTACATAAGAAAGGCCACACAGATCTGTTATCTTAGCATGAGTTAACAAAAAGAGGTCATCGTTACCACAATTATGTACAAACAGACAGGTCATCACGGTGTTTGTATATGCAACTATATCATTATATCAAAAACTACAAATCCGCGAGAGTATAACGACATGATAATGCTAAAATAATAGCGACTGGGAAAGGATGTGCAAAAGGGTTGCGACAAGGATGTATCGGTAGACGGAAGACGAATATACATTCTCCATTTCTTAGACGATGAATGCTCACAGAAAATACATACAGGAATTCCGCCAGATTCTCTCACATTCTGCCTCTCTGCACTCTGCACACAGTTCATACCCTTTACATTAGAACAGCAGTAAAACACACATTCGGAGTGGGACTTGTGGGACCGTGTGAGTTTACTTTCACATTCATTCGTGTTTTGCACATGTTGTCGACCACATCAACGACATTGTGGCAAACAAACGTATATTTGGTAAATCTAGTTATTTCTAGTGGTGATCGTGTTTCCCAGCCTCCCAGACGTGGAATTAGTGTTGATACCGTTTAAGGCGAACTAAGGTATGAAGTGTTTCCATAACCTGAATAGCTTCGCTAATGGAAAAGCACTTTTGAAAGATAGAGTTGATCAGAGTACCATACACTACCCAAAACTAGTGGTAGTAAATAATCCTTTCGGGATTGTTAATTTGCCCCTGTATTCGTTTATATGATATGTGGGAATTTTAACTTTTCTCTCGAAGCAAGATTAAGTTTGTGTGGTGCCTGAGTGGTGTATCGTGGTATATGCGGAATGTAAAAAATCCGTTCTTTTCGTTGCTTACGCAGTCATACCTTGGTCAATCAAGATATATACGAGGTTGTATAAACGTTTATAAATGATGTGATTTAATTGCGCGTTACATAACTCTTTAAAAATAATGTTCTCGAAAAAGTAACACTTACTTATTTCATCTTATGGGATTCCAAAAGAGACTTATGTTTGCATGCATGGTACTTGTCATCTGAAGAACCACAAGGTAATATTGATTTGGTAGCGTAGTCGTCCTGTAAATAAGTAATAATTACTATTTCTCAAAGAAGCGCTAGAAGTAAGGACATGAAAATAAATAAAATATGTATGCTAAAATGTAATCCAAACCAAGAAACTACCTTATTAACAATTTGCAACTGCGAGGGAGGAACTGGGCAACTAAAAACGAACTAATGCAAACGGTATAAGTGCAATCCATTTATTTCTAAAGTATAAACAATCAAACAAGAGATTTTCAATATATTTAAATACATACATGGAAATTATTTTCCAAGCCCCTGCCGTACCCGACTAACCAATCTTTAAAATATCCTAACTCTTGATCTGGCGCGTCAAAAATCCTGACTTTTTTATGACGAAAGTAAGTGCATACCGTAAAAATTCTAATGACTAAAAATGGTCATGCGATGGTAAAGCTAAGGGATGTAATCTCTCCTTTTTCGGTCTGAAATATTAGAAAATCTCGACTTTCATACTTTCATTAAATCATTCATAATTGTACGCCAGCAGCAATGAGGAAGAATTTCCACGTATGTTGTAATGTATATCTCAGTTTGCTTTTCGGAAGAGCTTGCATAGCAACATTTTAAGGTACAGTTGGAACTTTTTAAAACATTGACGAAGGGATGCATTTTTAAAAAACCTGGATTGGAACATTGGAGTGTCATATTAATGGCCTGCCTCTTACATAGGTAGACCCTCAGCAGAGCGCGAACATTGCTGGTGCGATGTGGTAGGATTTATTGGTTTACATTTTGTTTACAAACTATTTAGGCAAAAAGGGTAAAACTCACTCAGCTTTTTTGTAGGCGACATGTCGGGAATAAATGGATTTATTTTAGAATGTGCCGAATTCAACGAAATATAACATATGCCATTATACAAACGTAATCCTTTGATTTTTCCCTCGGTGGATGCCTGATTTGGCTCATATGTATTCATTCAAGCGACTCAACTAATACTCCGTATTTTCGATTGGCGAAACATAATTTCAAACAGCTATTTAAGCCAATCATGTGTCATGCCATCATGAGTTATCGTGCCGGTCGACGGCAGCATGGAAACGATTTTAGAAACCTTGTATCAAGCTTGCCGAGCTAAATGTCATAATCATGTCTGTATACGACCATAAATAAATAAATGTTACGACATTGCACTATAATATATATCGGTTATACCGGCGTTATAAAGAAAAGCTTATCAAGACTTGCGGGGATGAACGGTTCAGAACTTTGGTATAGAGAAATCATAGTTATGAAGAACCGGAACAACGTAGCTGTTTATAATGACGACATTACTGAAAACCATCCATTAATAATGCTATATAACGTTTATCGGTTTTTCATGTAAAGATTGTTAATTTTTGCAGTACATTCGTATTGAATTTTTCGACACATTTCCAGAATATTTAGTCAAAGTTAAGCATGCATATAAAAATAGTTTCATATTTGCTTGAATTTTTCTGCATAAAATACTTTACAATTATAACTGTACGAAATGTGTACTTTGTAATTAGAAAGTAAATAAAAAATCAAAATGACAACCGTCAGCCAACAGGCATGACTAGTGGTATTTTGCAGAATGAACATTGCAAATAAAATATTGATTTCATGTAAGCGCAGGGTCTATCCTACGCTGGAGAGAGGTGGGGAGTCCACTCCGGGCCTGTCGATTTTTAGTAGACACTTAAATTGGTTTGACAATTGGTAGACACCTGCTGACAAAAATACACAAAATTATTTCAAATAAAACATTTTATATCTCCATATGTGGAAATTCTTCCCAACACCATCTCTAACTTTGAGTTATCAAGGATTTCATAAAAATCAGGATTTCTCGAATAATTGGGATCGAATTGGGAAAAATTGTGTCCCTTTGTCACCGATGACATTTTGAGGTAACTTAATTTTTAGGGTGCATTTTTATTGTTTGTTGGGTTTGCGGTAGATCAAAAGTCGTGATTTTTTGAAAACTTCGTCGGGTGTTGCCATGTTTTGGGAAAGAAATTCCATTTATGTATACCTTACTCTTACATGATTAGACTTTTAAATAAATTTTATATAATCCTACTGATGGTACTCCACTTTATCTAACAGGAATATTTTTAATTTTTTGTACGTGCCGTTCCTTTGGCGAAATACAGTAAATGAAAGTTTAATTTTGTTGCATAAATTTTTGAAAAGTCTCAGCCGGATGAGGGTATATGCATCTTCTGTAGCATTAATGTGTTTTCAGCTATGGTTGTCATCTAAAAATTTAAAGCTGAGCAAGGAGATGGCTTGCTAATTTACTTGATTACTATTATTAATTACGGAATTGCCTATTACATTTTTTAATTTGTACTTGAAGCTAGTAATTTCCAGAAGGGTAATTTGCAATTGAGTTACTCAATTACTTTCATGAACTTCATTCATTATATTAGAACGAATAAAATTGCAACGTTCTTCATATTTTTGCATATTTAGAGTACGAATTTTACCATTTTACTATACATTAGCAACTGCACGCGCAAAGTATTTAGCGAAGACACCAGGGCACGTGTTTAAATTAATATTTACCCTAAATTCCGCAACGGCGATGTTATATTTGAGAACGTCACTTGTAAATGAAAATCTAGTACTTGAAAATGTAATTTTTAAATACAATTACGACTAAAAATTACAAGGTGTGTAATTTGTAATGAATGCTTTAAAATGTGGCAAATGTAATTTGTAATTGAGTCTTTAAAAATTACAAAATGTCATATGTAATAGGGATACAAAAAAGTAATATGCACTGGACTGTCCCTGCCAAAAATAGATTTGCAGATTGTATTTCCTTCACGAGATATACATATTATGATTTTTAAGCATTGGTGCCATTAGGACCCTGTGGGTTAAAGCTCAGGTATCACATTCGTACAATTGCAACTACAAGAGTTGACCACTGGGCCAATCATCGAACAGTACCAAGATATGCAGCTTGTTTATCGAATGCCAAAAGCAGAATTTCTAAATTCATTGTCACTCATTAATTGTATTGTAAATAGACAGACAACTCTGACAAAATAATTAAGTGACATTCCTTTTCAGTGGCATGTGATTTATTATATCATACATACATAACACACATAGGAATAGAAAGGTATCGTCAGTATTTTTGTAAAAACGCCTACACAACATTTGTAGCAGTTTTCACTGTCAGAGATTCCACAATAAGAGGTTTACAGCTATAGGTGACCTATCGATTCCCGAAAATGTCAAAATATCTACTCGTCTTGAGTTATAGCTCTTTTATTGTTAGAGATTGATTCCACTCGCTCAGACGTCCAAACCTGGTGCATAGATATTTGCATGGTTCTCATTTCACAAAACGTGACTTTCGAGTTTTTGAAATCCTTCCGGGTTTGACAGAGATTCCGGAATGGGAGGTTCATAAATAACTAAAGGTGAGCCCATATCGATACCCGAAAACAGTATTTCAAAATCCATTTCCATTCTCCAGATATCTCAAGGACGGATGGACGGACTGACGGTAGGACAGCGTAATAGCAATAAGTAACAGAATCACAAATACATTGATTTTGTTTGTTGACAAAACATACAACGTTGCGTTATTCAAAACAGTGAAAGACGGAAATCATAAATTATCATTTTTTAAATTTCCTGTTGGTAACCGTCTCCACAAATGCTACCGTATACCAATTCCAGTCGCGAAACAAAGAAATTTGTATACTGTTATGCAAGTTGCTCATTAGATCATTTTCTCCATTTTTGTAATATACTTCTCACTAATCTCAATGAATCGTTATCCAGTTGCAACTTGTCCTAAAAGCGTCGGTGGAGTACGTTGCCTTGCGTTGCAGATGCATTTAAGTACATTTTTGTCCAAAATGTACGTATCTTAAAAAATCTTAATAGTAAAATTTCATTTAAACAATGATCTATATTTTGGACACTTTTGACTGTCACATAAAAAGCGGCAAACCATAGTAGAACGCATTGTATAAAGATTTAGTTAGTGCGTACCAAGTTGAAAACTTCTTGTTACTATTTAGTAGTCTACAATTATAGTTAGATATTATTCTTAGAAGCAAGTATATAATGCTTAAAATAGCATGTTTCCCTATACCTCTCCTCTATTCACCCTGTAATTGACTGTACCACATTAATAGAAAGTAGACGACGAAGGAACATTTCGTTATTAAAATTTTCAATGATGTATTTTGTATAATGTAAAGGTCATTTTTATAACTACAATACACTGTAAATGGATACGTGTATGTGCAATTTCCATTTGAATGGACCCGTACCTGGTTTTCACAAAGGATAAAAATTCAATATTGCACATTTTCTTCGGCCATTAACTTTTTGAAATGTTTCGGGAATGTGTTTCTGGGCATTAACATTATATATTGGAAAGTGTTACCGTAGTAAACCTGACGTAGTGTTGAAGTAAAAAAGACATGCAATGTGTTGCATCTCCGCTTCTGGTGTATTGTCCTTCGAAAGAATATTTAAATACTTAAGGACGCTGATATTCACAAGTTGTGTATGATTTCATAAAAATTTGTTCACCGCACTGCCCATTGTTGCCTATATACTATATGACATGCTCAGACAAAGAAAAGATGAGATTGTAATCACACCGTATACAATCATAACAGTATTTTCTCAGCTGGTTTACTTTAAACCGTCATATCTTCACAATCACCTTATACTATCAACTCAGTAACAGCATCATCGTCATCCGTAACCGTCACAACTGTAGATGCACGACGGCAACGTATGTGCTAGCGTAGCGAACTAACATTGGCAATGCAGACGTATGTTCATTTGAAGATACAATGACTTTTTAGCTCAATGTAAAGTTTTCATTGTGTAGCGAAATAACAAATAAGTACCTACAATGGCCCATACCTATTCGCAAATGTAAAATAGGCTGAAACAAATTTACCGATGTATCAAAGTAATTCGCAATGAAATACACCTGTTGTTTAATACGGGATGCCATAAAAAATTCAAAATTTAGTAGGGACACCAAGGTGTGAGTGCATATAAATTTTGCACGTAGGTAGTTACTTTATTTTTGTAAAAATCGTACGCCAAGCAGGCAGGCAGGAATTGCCAATTTTTGAATCAGTTTCTTCCTAGCGGTAATGACGGCATGCAAGACTAGTCTTATAGAACGAAAACGGTACCACTTCGGGCATGTGATGATACAGTCAAACAAACGTATAAGCAGTTGGAGACATGCAGACGGATTTATCAAAGACGGACCAATTTATCTTATGCAGTGTTTCCGCTTCCCCCTTTTATCACATAAAAAGTGTTTTTTAAGTCGATTACTTTTATCCAATTCGAACGGTTGTCCAAAAACTTATTCTTTTATTTTAGAAATTACAAGTAAATGGGCTTAAAATTTTAGTTAAACCTGTAGGGCGTATTTAAATATAAAGATGTCAAAAAGAGAAAATTTATTCATTTACCCTTGACTCCTGTATACATTTACCTTAGTTTACTTGGTAGTAAAATTACGTATATCCGCAAAGCTAAGCCCAGCCCAGAAACGCAAAGCTATGGGATATTTAAATTTCAAAATTGTAAATCATTGTCACTACCAATTGCAACATTCATTCCATTAACTCATTCCGGTAAGTTTAAAACATCTGAATTTTTAATTTTTAATGTATTTAGAAATAACTTAAGAGTTTTACAAATTACGTAGAATATTATCAATATTATGCCAACAAAAAGCTGCCTGGGGTTTTATGAGATTCTTCATTGCCTATGATAGTGTTAGTAAACAGTCAATCATTTCTTTCTTGACCATTTGATACATTGATTATGTGTTGTTTTCTTTGCAAACTTCAAACGTGGTACAATGAATTTCATCTCCATTCTATTAATGATTTCATTTTATGATGGATTTATTGCACGAATGGCAGCTAACCAAATGTACCTTTTTCTATAATTGGACATTAAAATTATCTCCATCTCTGAAACGGTTTAAATGTTCTTGTCTATAAACAAAACTTGGTAAATAGACAGTTAACGTCATGTCCCTTTTAAAGATAGATTCACACAACGAATACTTATGTTGATACATTAATACTTATATAATATAAACATCTTTAACCAGGAGCACGGGCATGTGAGCTATGAAAGTATCAAATCAATGGAGTAAAATAAAAAGATTTTGTTCCATAATACAGGGTGATTTGTGGCTTTTCAGTTGCAGAAACGATCGAATAATTTATCCCTCCTGAATAAATTTGGGTACCTTTCTTCGACTGCCAAACGATGACTGATATTTTTTATGCGTGTTCTTGCCCCATTACTTTTACAAGGATTTTCCCCAGCCCCACATAAAATTTTTCATATCGCATTTGTAGGAGGCAGGCAAGGATTGCATTTTATTTCTGTCTTATATAAAAATATTTCTTTCTGCACCCGCTGATACTGTTATTGTAAAACGGCTGCACACAACAATCCATCATAAGAAAGATTTGCACATTACTATGACGAAACAGAGCGCTACCCTACTTCAATGAAATCTGTGGGCTCACGATGGTGAGCTGAAGCCCATGTAAATTTCCTATCTTGTTTCCTTCCTAAACGGTTATTTCCTATTTACATATTTTGAGATTAAGCGCTTTCATACTTTTTATATATTTGTTCACTTCTGTTTCACGCTGTTTGAATACGTGTCCCTTTTCATTCCCTGAGCAGCAATATCGTCTTTGAATTTTATATTGACTTGTCTTCTCCCTCTCCCTCATACACAATTCACAATTTTAACAAAAAATGCTTCGAAGAATACGGCTAATTTTAAAACGTCAACTGCAGTAAAGTCATTGCATACATTTGTTATCCAATAACGCCTTTCTTGAACACTCCATTAAACTCTCTGCGCTGCATGTGATGAGTATGATGTGTCTTTAAGTCTCTCTAAATACGGGCCTTCTACGTATATCGTTAACAGTAAAAGTAATGCATTTTATACTGTACTTTGGACGTACAATAAAAAAAGGCAAATCATACTACTCAAACCTCTACATGTTTACTGCAAAACAGCAATATAACATTTTGTTACATTATGCCGTCGTTGGTTGTCTTCGTGCAAGTGCGTTTGTGTTGTTGTT
>JAHZNE010005911.1:0-34664 GCA_027744055.1 Callyntrura sp. NNG-2020
TTAACTTTGTAGACGCCAATCGCGTTTTATTCTATTTTCCTTTCCTATTCCAAATATGGAATTTTAGCATTAGCATGACATTGTTGTGGTAATTGAAGATTTATCGAAAGCCATTCTACATGAATTTAACACCGTGCAGAAAGCTCATTACAAATTAAATTTGAAAGGTCAAACTAACCTATACATGAAATTATTAATTATGTGTAAATGATTAAATACACTGACTCATGTAAATACCGCGTACAACATTTCACAAATGCAAGTAAACTGAGGTAACTTCACTATTTATTGCACATCTACTCAATAGTTGATAGTCAGTTATTATGCAAACACAGTAATTTAGATGGGCTGTCAGTTGTGACAGAGATATGAATGGGTCTATTAATTTTACTTCTATCGCTACAGCAGCTTAATGTAGTAATTTTTGAAACTTGACGCAGGATATTTTTGAATTAATTCGAGTAGGTGCAGTTGTATGTAGTATCAAACAATTTGATAACAAAATATAAAGGTCTACTCATGGTTTATGCATGATTTACGCTTGAACATTAAACAGTGTGTAAATATTTGGGTAAAATCATCTATAGGTTGGGTTCTATTGAATGATAAACAGTCATCATAGTCAATGTACTATCAGATATAGCTGAAAACACACAATCGGTAAGCTAAATCAAGAGCGAACTAAAACTGAAAAAGCAAGTAAGAATAAAAAAAACATGTTGATTTAACTACAACTACTATATTTAAATATACAATTTCTTGGTTAATCAAGTACAACCGAATGGCTATAATCTGACGAATGAATAGCAGTGTTGCTTCTTGCTTGAAATTTCGTTTACAGCTATGCTACGTAGTATAAAAGCCTGTGGAGAAAGGGAAAGTTGGATGGGGAGAGAGAAAACAGCGAGTACAACAGAAAGAAGCAGTGAATAGCGCTCCATACCAGGGTGGATATCGGCTAGGAGAGAAGAAAGAAATAATTTTCTCTGACTTACCAACAACTGTAGGTACAGTACGCAACAGCTCCACCACCACGTGCACCAATGACAACAACAGCAGAGACGAAACAATTTAAACAACAACACGATTTTCTAAACCCTTCCAAATACCTATCGCCTCCGTGTGACAACGTCGAAACTGATCCTGGAATTAATATTTTGATCTGCTAACAACCCTGATGTTTGCTGTTCTAGCGACTCGGCGAATCTGAAAGTGCCGAGAGACCCCCAACACCACCACTCTTCCTTTCTTTCCGTTGACACGACCGTCAAGAATGCTACTTAAAAGTACCAAGGAGCAGCGTCTTGACTAGCCACCCAGACAGGAACTACACTGACAATTGATGATTGGCGGAGATTCTGAAACTTCTCTAGACCGTGCGAAAAGTAAAACTATTTTTTCCTTCCATTTTCCACCAAGAAACTCTCTCTCTCTCTCTCTCTCTTCCCACTTCCACCAGTTGGTTTGGTAGTGCTGGCAAGAAAGAACCTACTAAACTTTGTTACCGACTTCTTCTATCTTCCACCTTGATTATGTGAATGCGAGCAGAAAATCTACGTGCATACACACATATACGGGCATAAATGAGCATATCCCTCTTCACTCTGGCTAGTTTAATATAATTTACTCGTGGTGCGGGGCAGCAGTAAAGCACCAGTTTACAGGATGGAAAGGCGACAGTCCTCTTCTCCTGTCATAACATCATTCTCATATAATAATGTGCTTGTCGTTCTCCTACATTGGTATGTATATTTTGTGTGTGAGTGTGTGTGTGTGTGTGAGTAAAAAATCAATAAATATCTGCTTTAGTACCATGCTAATAATAATACCACCAAACCAATACCATTTACTGTCAGTGAGAAATATAGCGCAAGAGAGAGCGAAGGCAAAAAGCAACAACTATTTTTTAAAGCTCTACTCTATTATTATGCCGTGTGGAACTAATGTTAACAGCAATCATGATGACGACGATGATGATGATGCCAAATGCCGATCATGATGTTACACTAAAATTCCATTTCAATTCTACGATACATATAATATTATGGATTTTTAACTGCTCGCTATACTATTATTAACCTTAAAGTAAGTATATGCACAATAATATGTATGTACACACCCGGATATATGTCTATCATGCTCTGTCACAGTAAAAAAAAAATGTGACGGATAGCAGCAGGAGAGGAGAAGCCAGCAACAGGGATTTCGGAAATACTAAAAAAGGGTTGCCCAGCAAAAGAGTACGTGTTCTTAGTTCGTACAAGGCAGTGAGGATAGCCCACGTTGCTGCGAGGAAGTTCTTAAGTAAAAGATATAACCTATTGTTCTTCATCGCTTGTCTTTATTGACAATAAAAAAGTGACGAATGCCTACACATTAAAAATAAGAAGAGAAAAGAGTGGATAGGTACCTAAATAAAAAGGATGTCGTCGTCGTATAAAAAGTAATGTTGCACTCACCGTCGCAATACGATATTTTCCATAATGTTTTTCTCCCCATAAAATAAAAAATTAAAATACGCTCGTCGTACCTACGTGGACTGATATGACGGAGTTATTTTTTACATTTAAAAGTTTACTCTCTCGCATGAATAATTTTACATGGCATATCTCCTTGTCGAAAAAAAATGGAGCCATCCCAAATTAACCGCATATATACCATGTATGTTTATGTTAGGGCATTTACTGGAACGAGCGCGTATTGACTTTTACGATATAGTATGACTTACTGACCTGTTTGTGGTTTTGCTGGTTTGGTGACAACAGTTGTCTATAATACAGGGGGAAGGCAGGTTTCGTGTGTGTTTATTGTTTTTAAGCACTACTGGCCTTTTTGTCTGTTCCGTTGTAAAGGAGCCGGCGTATGAGTACAACTGGAACTTCTAGGAGCACCTTAAAATTAAGAATGTAATGTATTCAGATTTCTTATTATTGTGCAACTTTGAGAAAGCTACTTGGAATTGGGTATGGCTGATGACGAAGGAGATAAAAAAGACAGAAAGTGAGCTTTACTCGGGTGTAACATGTATTTATGTAATTTGAAGAGAGAATTGATATATGCTTGTGACAGTAATGATGAGCCCGAATATTCACTCCCATCACGAGGTACATTATTGGACGGAAATCAGGTCAGTTTTAGCGCGTATCTCTTTCTACTGCAGGAAATGTAGGAATCTAGTGAACTTAACGGTTTCAAAACATGGCATATTTTTTTAAACTGACGGTGAGGGCTGAATGCCGCCTTTGATTGTAGCTTTGTATGTAATTGTATATGAAAATATAAGCAATTTTTGCATAGTGTTTTATGTCTATGATTGTAATATTCTGTTGTCTATTTATCATGACAAGTTTATTTTAGCAAGTTTATTTACACATGAATATATGAAGGATTCGCGCGATCTTGATTTCAAAACAGGGTAATTTTTCTCGGGTTTAGATGGCACTATGGCGCAAAAGAAAACGCTGGAGAGCGCTGTTCCATTATGATCGGCCAGAAGCGAGCAACTTGATACTTCGAAGTCTTCAGTTGTATGAAGGTATACGTTGCTCGTACTAAGGAAAGTATCAAAAACATAATGCGTGTAGTTATACTCCGCTGGTATGCGGATATTTTCAGAAATGGTTCCGGGAATGACCTAGATTTGTATAGATACAGAATTAAACGTCGTTCCACAATTATACATGCCGCTGACCCTTTCCCAATACTCCCTTTACTGACTTGTGTAAAGGAAAACTGCTTCACAAGTGCTGTAAATTAACACTACTTTAGCATTTCTTCAGTTAGTATAATTAGCAAAACGAATTTTTCTAAGTTTTCGGAATTTATTTACACACATTTGAAAAATGGAGCACAGCCACAACACCCCCACACCGGAACGACATTTTAAAGTTATGAGTTTGTTGGCGCTCAACAACCAGCATAACAACCTTTCATAAGACTTGATCACAAATAATGAAGTGTCGATTGTGACTATCTTTGGAAAATTCCTTATCAACAACTCTGTGTAACTTCAAAATGTTATCTGTAGTTATAATTTTGAAACGGACTTTATGTATGTCATAATCAAAACAAACCATGGGCCTTTCACCATATTTCGTAGCAGCGGTCTATTTTTCACTGGCCATTTTCCCATTTTACCTTATAGATTTTACTTTAAATATGCATGTTAGATAATATGCATATTGGTACTAACTCGTATACCTATTGTATTACAAATAACAATAAAAAAGGCCAAATTGCCTTTAGTTATTCATTACATCCGAGAAAATTTGATGCCATCCTCTACAAACAGACAGTCCCCCTCTACTACGTCTCCTGTTCAAAGTACCTACGCTGGCAATATAAACTCATAAATAATACATCACCTTGTACGAAAACGTGCGTTAGCAGTGCGAGCAACATAGCTCGATTACCACATCAACTTACTTACTCTCCCATCAACCTATTTAGCGTAATATAATGTAGTATACATTCCCGACAAACAAAAAATTTGCCTAGGCCTTGCCCTAAAGGTATGAAATGAACCATTTAGGCTTCGTGTTGCTTCCCTTCGAAAGGGAAAGAGAGCATGGGAGAAAGTCGCGAGTCTCAAATTCTCCGCCAAGTTACAACATCAACATTCAAGATAAACAAAAGCTGAGAGATGTCCCACTAATAGGGTTGAGGCCGTTCTAACAATGCATATTGCTGTTATGAAAGTTTTTTTTTGTAAATCGCAATTTGTGACTAATAGTCCATGTCCTATTAAATTTAGGACGGAGAAAACATCCAGAGTATTGATACGAAAAGGTCCAATGGAATTCCAGGCCTTGACTCTGCCTTGAAATTACATTAAGTCTGAAGGAAACTCCTGGGGAAAAGTTGAAACGTCCATGAACGGAAAATTCATCATAAATTATAACGATCCCACTAGCCTGGTCGAAACTACGGCTATAGGCGTATTACTACAATGTTGACTAGGCATATACATCGTTAGAATTACATCAAAATCAAGCACAAAACAACTACGATGATCACAGAAACCCTTTTTAGAGTATTCTCTTAACGTTGTAATATCTCATTAACTTGATGCTATCAACGCTATTACATCGACCCAATTATAATATTCGACTAAACAATGAGGAGGCTTTTGCGGCGGAGAAGGAAATTTGTACATTGTCAACTCCCTTCTATAGCAGCGCTGAATGAAAGCCGTTCGGGGAGTCAGTGTTTTAACAATAGCGTCGTGTTTCCCATTTATCTCTTTGAACCCCGACTTCAGAAGACCTCATTGTCAGTAGTGGGTATCATCATCGTCATCAACAACAAGTCAATCGCCAGAGGAAAACGTGGAAGGATATTCCTTTCTGGCACGACGATAGATAGTAACATATAATGGTTTGCATGTTTACGCGACGTTTGCTGTGTTGCTTCATTTATATGTATATGCACACACAGACACACATGATGGGTTTTCCCTTTGACATCAATATGTGTCCTTTGGCTATTTTAATACTGAAACAAGAAATGGGAATGTAACGGGAAACGGGGTAGAGTAAATAATAAAATTGTGACGGGATTCAGCGTTTTTAAAAATAAAAGGAGCCACCTAACAACAGATGTATCGTGCTTTTAGCAAAGTACACACATTTTCCATGTAGTGCCTGTAAAGCAAACAAGGCGACGGTGGTGGAGGTAGGTGGTGTGAGAAGGAAAATAAAACCCGGAACCAAAATGTGAAATTTAGCAGGGTAATAAAAAACGGTGTGTTTAATTACATGTTTTTGACGTGTGCGCTCCACGGAAAGGTTGTTTATACCCCGGCCGTGTTTGTCTATCCAAATATTGAGCGGAGTTAATAAAAATTCCCACCAGTGGCAATAATTGCTCTTGTTGGGGTATTTCTGTAAAACTGGGCTTCAGATGCGGGGTTTTGAAGGGGAGTTCTTTCCTCCACATCATTCACAACCCATAAAACTACTCACCAGTGTGTGGTTCTCGTTAAGTAGAGAGGCATGTCGTGAATTACCAGGGTTTCTTCTATTTATCCACCAAATGTCTCTCCTTGGAAAAATGTAGGGGCGGTCGGTAATTGAAATTAGTGTGTAAGTGCTCCTTGAATTGAAGGAGCGCGTGCGGAAGCATAATATCAAATGCGCCAAAAGGGAGATTACCTACGACAACGAATATATACATGTCAGCAGTGGAATAGCCGAGTAGCATCCCCAGAATTGCAAGGCACACAAACGGAAAATTATTTGGGAAACGTGTTTACTTTACCTCTACTGATAATGGCATGGGAGGAAAACTGTTGGGCAATACTATTGATTGCTTATTTCGCTGCGCAGTACAAATCGTGGAATCGTTCCGCTTACCCCGAAGACGGCATGATTTGTAAATTACGCGTCGTTCGACATTCCTTAAGCCCCCTGTGAAAAAAAGTAATTACTATTTTGGGAACATAACGGCCGAGACAAAAGTTATTGCTTCTACGCAGCCCAAAAAAAGCTGTATTACGTCGAATGGCTGATAGAGAGAGTCAATCCTCCTAAGCAAAGCTGTTCTTACGCTTATCTGCATAATGATGAAAGGCATAGCGACACAAAGGGAGAATAAAACCCGCTATTTAATGGTATTTCGCAATAACTACTGGCATTTATTAAAGCACTATCATCTTTTGCAAGCTTTCTCAATTTGCTGCTGCTGCTCTTTTACCAACCTACAGCCAGAGAATGTCTGGTTTGATTTGGCACCTTGATCCTGTTTGTTTGATCGGCAGCTTTTCTCAGAATAAATCTTTATCGTTTCGTTATGGAATCTAAAATCTCTCTGGATTTTCTCCAGACTCTCTCTCTCTCTCTTCTTCATGGCCGCTTTGGAAACCGTTGCTCCTGCTGCTGCTGCTGCTGCTGCTGCTGCTGTACGCTGCAGATAAGAGCACGTACGTACATGAGCTGGGCTGCTCAGTGCACTGCATATTATTACACTATTACCATAATATGTCCTGTCACGGAGATACCTACCCCGTAAAACATCTAGTAGGGGCAGTAGGATTTAGGACAGTTGATGTCGTCTTTTTTCTTCGTTTCTTGCTCGGTTACTGCGCTGCTGCTGCTGCTCCAAGGACGATAATGATTCCTTGTAAGGAATAAAACTAAAAAAAAACGAAACAGCCAACAAACCGACTCAAAAGGTTTTTATTTTATTTTTGTTCCCTTTCGTGTTATAATAGGCGTGTTTCTGTCTTCATCTCAATATGTAAGAAACACTCATCCACAAACAGCGTTATCATTAAAATGTCCTGTGACCCAGCTCTGTTGCTGTTTCTCTGATGATGACCAAATAAAAAGGAAACTACCCATCAAACCACGAAAATAAGCGCTCAACTTGTATGCTTTTCCTGCAACGGGCAGATAACGTGGATATTAACCAGTAGTAACAAATGGAGGAGTCTTCTTGGAGGGAAAATATAGGATGCATGAAAAAGCTAATATAATGTCGCTGAGCTGCTGTTTCGTCCATGTTTGATAGCGGTGGTTAGTAGGGAAATAGGCTTTTTCCTTTCCAAAAAACGACAGAAAGAATGAGATGGAGAGAATGAAAAGGAAACAGGAAGGATATTCGGTGGATTCATGGAACAGCAGCAGCAGAAGAGTAGGCTCAAGTGGGGGCTCTAGGGAAATGTAGTTGCTCGTCGGGCCGTGCATTCCTGATAATTTCCTTTGTTGTTATTACACACGAAGATGGAAAGCAACATGATGACGACGATGCGAGGCTCCTCTACTCTTTCTTTTGAATTGTTTGTTGATGAAGATATTCACTGCCATTCCATCATTGTGTACATAACAGGAAGGGTTGGACTTTACAAAGTGAAATGAAGTTATTTTCTCTTTTTCCTTCATCACTCCTTTGTTGTGCAGACGGCTTCTCCGGTTTTTGCAGAAAGAGATGAAATGAAGATGTTCCCTGCTTAAAATAAAACAAAGGAGCACATGAGCATCACTACACTCGCTCTTATCTTTTAGTCGCTGTCGACAGCCGCCTTTCTTGTCTCTACCTTTTTTCTGGCTGCTAAATTTTACTTTTTGTTCCTTTGTTCAATTAAAAAAGAAATACCGGAAAAAAGCAAGTATCGTTGGGAGTGTAAACGACGGACGCTGTTGAAATTCGGGGTGAATGGGAGAAACGGGCGGATGTCGTTAATCCTTAGCTTTCCGAGGTTGTCCTTAGGAGGGAGCAAAAACAAAACACGCAACAACAAAATAGACACAGAAACGACGACAATTCTTTAGAAAAAAGTAAAAAAAATGTAGTCCATTTTTAATGCTACTGCTGAACAGCAGTATGTCGCAGTACAAGTTGCGCTGCCAATGGCATTTACTCTTGTTTGTCAGTGCCATATTCGATTAATGCATGTTGAATATAAACAGTGTCATAAGGTTAAAAGGTCACTGGGACCAGTAGTTCGGGTTCGCTGTTCCCCACGTAAGCTCATACGTGAAGTATACGGGCAGCTTTACCTTGTTCAAACAAAAATGTGCGGTTTGAACATCTCTACAGCAAAATTACCGTACCACCAGCAACAAAGTCTTATTTTCTCTTGCATGCTGGACTTGTGTACACATTACAATTTTCCTGTATTGCGGAAACTCGAAATATCTACTGTTGATCAAAAACTCAATGATTGTAGGACTTGAAGACATTTTAAAATGGTCTCTGATCTTTAATTACAGATGACAGATATGCAAAATACAAAGGATCATATCTGCCGTAACGTGCACATGAGCGTCTCGTAAAAATTTTCCCTAAAAAATATTACGGTTTATTCCGTAGTTTTTTGTAGATATTCCTGTATTTTTTCCGTGTCTCGTGTAATATGCAGTACTTTGGTGATGCAAGATCTAGATAGCGTTGTGTTGCCGTGGCCGAGCCGAGCGAAATGTGGAAAGTGACAGTATAGTCAATATTACCAAACAAGGTGCTGTGCTGATATTCTCGGTTCGCTGCATCATGCATTACATTGGTATTTGAGAAGTTTATACAAAATCTCAAGTTATATTTAACTTTTTTATAGCTCAATTCCGATCGGTTGGAGAGTTACTTTCGGTTTTATCGTTTGCCTAAACTTGTTGTCATTATGTCGTTATTGTCCCAGTCTGACATAATATAATCATCAGCCTTCAAATATGTCTCCAAAATTCTAAAATGGTCAATGCTAATATTGTAATACACGATAGAATGAACTATTTGATAAAAAGAATGAAGATGCGCATTGAGGACAAAGGTCATGACCGAACATAAGAAAGGGGGGGGGCTTTAAATATTTTACATCTCTGATCACAATTCCACCTTGCAATACTCCCGCCCAACACCATGCATAATAAAATGCAGGTATATTTACTAAGCTATTGAATGCAAAACAAAGGTGAGAACATTTTTTTCGTTTCTTTCTTCTCATCGTCTTGTCACACTCTCACCACATCCCAAACCAAACATACACTCATAAAAATCAACTCAGCTAAAAAAAATCGAAACCCTTTCCGTTTTCTCTCACACTCACTCAGTGTCTGCCTGTAGCAAATTCTTTTTTCTCTCTTTTCACGGATGACTGATCGCAGAGGGAGGGAGCAAGATGATGATTGTATTCGAGTCAGGAATCTTCTACCTCACTGCCGGTAGACAATTGGCACTTTGATTGGCAAATATTACAGTTCATGGCACATCCTCCTTTCGTGCTCATGAATATCAATGCGGCTAGTTTAGTTACCAGATAGTTAGTTAATGGGCATTACAAATACAGACGCGCGATCAGATATTCACTTTTCCGTTCATTTTCCTCGTTCACAGATAAAGTAGATAGACATACGCTGATGTCACCTTAAGTTAAAGATGGTCACGGGAGAAACTCTGAAGAAACTGTGAATCAAGAAGGCACGGTGAGATAAAATTATGCAATGTAGTTTTCTTCTTCAGTGATCTCCTGCAGTGGAAGATCCGTGAGAGATGCAGCATGTAAGATGAAAGTAGAACGAACCATTATTACTTCTATTGCTCTCGTGTTACTGCTAGTTATACATACTACACGTCATCGTTGTCAACTGGTCATTATAGTTAATACCCTTAGACGAAGAGACAGACAAGGCAACGTATAATAAAAAGGCAAAAAGTAGTAAAGGTGAAACATCGACGTCTGTCTATTCCTCAGCAGACGAAACGGTGCTCTATTTACGACTTACCGATCACGTCCTGGCTTTAAAGACGCTACTTAGAACGACGCTAGCTAGAATACTTTAGCTGGTCTTCTTATTTATTTTTTTTAGCTAAGTAGCATTTTTGTAGCAAGTAAGTTTTGGCTGGATTTCTTTTGAGAAAAGAATTTTATCTGGAGTGTATATTTGCGTAAAAAACATTAATTTGAAAATGGTCAATGACGGTAATGCATTTGAACTTTGACATGATTTCTCATTGCAATCTTTAGGAAAAGACCAATCCAGGCCAAACTCGGTACATATTGAATATGCTTCATCTTTGTACCAATATTCTAGATAAAATATTTACTCTAGTCCAGAACTAAAATATTTGAGACAAAAAAACAGTATAACTTCAGCCAGAAAACATTTCTGGCCTCAGTATTCTATCTAAAACGTTCTAAACGGCGTCATAGGTGACATATCCCTAATTTTACGACGACAACACGACTAACACGACACCACCATTTACTCTGCTGCTGCTGTTGCGAATAAATGACTATATACTACGCCTGCTGCTTATTTAAGATTACATTGACAAAGGCGACGAGTTGCTTTTGTAGGACTAATGAAAAAAACAAAGGAAAACATAGGCGTTGATCTGCAAAGTTACAGGGAGGGAATCCCATTCTCACATTATCATTATAATCATCCTTTCGACTTATTTCTCAGTTCTTCTCTCCCTCCACTCCTCTTCAACCTCGTCGTTTTGACTTGACTCTTCACTCTCTTTCCGTTCCCTTATTCCCACTACTCTGCTCTCTCTCTCTCTCTCTCTATCTCCTTTACTACCACTTACTTCCCAACAGAGAGTAAAACGACAAGGCTACGAATCCTTTCAGCATAATAATAAAATTGACGAAAGAACATGCTGGGGAGGAGAATGAAGGACGATGGAGGAGATGGAATAAAAAAGCCTTGGGAAAATCTATTTTCTTTGGCATCCGCTTCCCTGCCACTATCACCACTCTAGCTCAACTTTTCCCTTGAAATAGTTTAACTGCGACTTTCATTTGCAACACAGAACACACATATAAATGCATTATGTTTAGAAAAACTACAGAGAGATGTACCTTCACATTCCTATTTTTATACACAATTTCACATAAGCATTTTATTTTCAAGCATACAAGTCCACCCTGCCTTGGCCGCGTCCACCACTGCTTATTCCTGCAGCCAGAGAGAAATCTCTTGGCACTTTTTCTTCTCTCTCTCCCCCTCCCTCCCTCTCTCTTTCAACTCAAAACGCTCGTCAACATCAGTACATCTCTTTAAAAAAATCTCATCGCCATAATATAATAGCCAGCAAAGGAGAAATTTTCTTTTGGTGTGCTGCTCCTCTGCTCTTTCTCCCTCACTCTCTTTTCTCTTTTCAGTTACGCTTTGATGACTGTTGAAAGCTTTTTGTTGATATTGTTACTTTGAACATGTACTGCTCACTGGAAAGCCATATAGTGACTAGTCGTAACTCGTAGTAACACAACATACGAGTATCAATGCTTCCACCCGACTCTATAACTACCATCGGCAACACCACCTCCACATTGCAATGCAATACACACCGTCTTATTCTTACTTGCTCCATCTCCTCTCCAGCAGAGCAGCATGGCTGGAAAATGGGAAAGTATATGAGTACTTCTGTAGTGGTGGTTGACGTCCGTCCTTTTCCTTCAAAGCAGCCGTTCTCCTAAAATGTACACATGTTTTTTTTGTAGAGCAACCTGCCCATAAAGATAAATATAACATGCTCATTTTGTTGTGTACCTCTTAACTGCCACCACCTACCCACCTTCATAATACATGTATACTCTATAGTTACCATATTCAATATTGAAATTTTACAACGCGTTCCTGCATCATTTATAGACAGTTGCTGCTGCCCTTCCCCGTCTAAAAAGTGGGGGCCACATACTGAAAAGAAAAAAAAATGACTGTTGTCCTTGTTTCTTGCAAATGCAAAGAGCATTTTCCTATTTGGCGTGTGTGTATGTGTGTGTGTGTGTGTGTGGTCGTGGTGCTAGTCACTCACTCTCCAGCGCAGTAACGATGATCATGCGGCTGCCACATAACAATAACAATCATCATCATTATCATCACACGCAGTTCACACGGACGCAACAGAAGGCATCATCCTCTCTCACTCTGCACAATGAATCTTTGCTTTCGCCCCGCTGGACAGAGAGAAGCCACACAAAAAAAATGCATTTTCATATCACAATGCCGTTGATGATCCTCTTCTCTCTCGCAGTGGTTCGCATCAGAGTCATTACCATCATGAGTAGCTTTATATCTGCGCTATCTCTGTGTGCTCATTACATACATGATTTTGCATTTAGTACACTCATGCAAACACGCTGGTCGGTGTGGTGCTCTCTCTCTCCCCCTCTGTTTGGACGGAGCATCATCGCCTCTCGCCGTAATGGAAATGTGCGAATGCGAATACGACAGAAAGCAAAATAGTAACTGGCACTAGGCTCGATAACGATAACACTATCTGCATTATCGTAACTAGAGTGTTGCGAAACCATTGTAGCGGGAGTAAAGAGGTTTTCTGGGTGAAACTTCTCTCGTTTGCCTGCTCCTCTGCTCATCATTTTTTTCTCGCATGGTCATCTGAACTCCACGTCTATCTGCCTTATTATGCCAATTTATTTTGTCATAATAGCCGTTCATTCATCAAAATTACATTCCATTTTCCCTTACGCCTATATCTAGTGGCATACTTATCATATAACAGCCCCGCTCTCTCTCTCTCACTCTCGGCACGGCTGGCTTTTTTGCTGGTCTTTCTGTTTGTTTGTTTCTGTCCAGGCAGTCCACAACCGCTGAATGCAGAGAGGTGGTGGTGATTCACCAGTGGAGAATAGAGACCAACGGAAGGTAGTGGGAGCGAGGAACGAAGACATGCATACGGTTTCATAGAAATGCTATGCCTGTTTGCTCACATGGATGGATGGCTGGGAGAGAGAGAGAAAAAAATGGAAGAATGCCCATCTTTTATTACACACACACAACCTGAAACGAAACCGGGAGTAGTATAAGGAGCAGCAATAGGAGCAATGACGACAAACACATTACTCCACACCAGCAACTACAACAACCGAACAAGTGCTGCTTCAAAATGTACATTTATCAGCTGATGCATACGAGAAGAAACAAGTTTCTCCTGGATTATTTTCCTATTTTCAGTCGCTCTCGTTGCTCTGCTCTGTACGGAGTTTGGGAAAAAATGCTGGATCTCGGTCTCGCTAAACAAGTGATCTAGTAGTAATCAGCATGTAACCGTGACAGAAAAGGAGAGAGAGAGAGAGAGATAGAGTAGATATATTTGTTGCCTTGGTTTTTAAGTGAACGGACACCAGAGAAAAAACAAACGGCTTGCATTCCAGGAAAATGCACGTTTCAACGTAACTAAAAAGACAAACTAAAAAATGATCTCTTTCAAAGTAGCATTCCAGTTTTGTAAATACAAATGACGTGGGTGAATTCAATCTGATTTGGAGGAAGACGGTGTGTGTAAATATTTGTGACTGTGATTATGTGTACAGGGGAGGAAGAAGAGCAGTTAAAAATCAGACAGTTTAGTTTTTACAGCGGAAATTATTTTCCAGTTCAGGTGAATAATGTACGGCTGTTAGTCACTGTAGTAAATGGTCGAATAGGAGGTACTTTTACAACGGTAAGTATAAAAACGCCATAAAATTGTATATCAACACCGTATCATTGTTATTTTTCTTGTTCCAGGCGAAAATTAAATAGTTTATGGAGTAACGTAAATCGTACCGCGGTATGCATGAGCATGTAAAAAAACGGCCTTCAAGTATTAACCTTAATACCGGTATGGCAACACCACATGACGAAATGTCGTTAGTCGTTCCACTCACCACACACACGGCAGAGAGAGAGAGAGAACTATAGATTGCAAATACAGTTGCCGTATGTGTTAGCAATAATAGCAAATTATGGCACACATACACGGTTCGCCCGCGTTTTTGAGGAATAAGTGGCAGCAGCGACCAGCCAGAGACCGTGCTCGTGGCTCGCAGATTTCATTACTATTAATAATGGCCTTGTATGAGTAACGGCTTTGCTAATAGTGCGAGAAGTTTGCAGTTTGCATCCCGGCGAATGTATGTTGTAGGGAAAATGAATGATGAATGGCAATGGACGTGTTTGTTGAAGAACTGACATTACACGTTTTTTTAAAGCCAACAACAACTTTGTTACCCAATGTCAATGTATCTACATTTTTAATGCCGTTGGATGCCGTAATCTCCAACCTCCGTACTTTACTGCACATTTACTGTTTTCATAAAGGTTGTATGAGCATTCTGGATCATTGTTCCCAGCGATAGCAGGATGGTTATCGTTGTTTGGGATGAGGAGCTTCGTTAAAATCCGGCACAATTTTGCATTTTCCAAAGACAGTTGTAGATCATTCTTTACACCACCCAGGAGGGCAGAAAGCAAACGGAAAGTAATAAAAATGCTGCTGTGTTAGCACTTTGAAGGCTGAATGTGACACAAAAGAAAGTAATAATGCACAAGACATGTGATGATGACAATGATAATAATAATAGTAATAATAAAAATGATCTGATCTTGTGTGACAAAGTGACAAAGCTCCGCTTTTGTACCATTCCCTTTTTTGTTATTAGAATCCTCCTAGAAGCCTCTTTCACAAAAAAAAATGTTTAATACTTTGTTTTGTTGTCAGGAATTATTAGTACGACAGATGTTAAAGATGAAGTAACGTGCCAGATTAAAATTACGTATGGTACCAGAGGCATGACACGTACAACACTGGAGACTCGCATGCTCACCAAACAAATTGACAATCACTCATATAAGCTGTTCGCTCTTTTAAATATGCAGCACAGGGCTATTCTATAAAAAGAAGGATATGTAAATCACCGGAGTAAGTGGAGTGTTTACATTGTACAGAGCACAACGACCGCGCACATACATTTTCCTCGATACAACTCACCACGAGAGAAGAGAGGCATGCTCGTCATCCCAATTGCACACAGCATTGATGCATGAACTTGGGTTTTTGCTATCATCATTTTTGCATGACAAATGGGCAGTGGTGGCATTGCTCTGATCGCGAGATTGCAGTATCGAAGCACTTTGGTACTAAAACTCTAATAATAACATGTCGTACATACTTGCATTAGCCACGGTTGACAACGGTGTATGTGGGTATGTGTACTATATGCTAGCCTGTAATGTGATGGCGCGGAGGTGAAAAAAAAACATTCTTGACTACTACCGCTTATTTATGCGCAAGTTGTTTCTTATTTACGCCATTGCCATTAGCGTATCGCTGTATTATACTTTTATTTTCGGAATGTCTCATTGATCTTTCTTCCGGCGTCCTACGACGACAACATTTTTATTGAAATTGAAGTTTTTTTGCATTAGTCGCTTGGTTGGTTGGAAGTGCCCATTTTCATGCTTTACTGATATTTATATGTTACGAGACGTTACGTTTCATAAAAAAAATGAGTGTACAGGATACATAAAATTATGATCGGATCGGGTAACGTGTTTTTGTTGTTGGGGAAGAACGTCAGAGTGCCTATGTCTATGTCTATATGCAGTAGTGAAAGTAGTAGTGAATGTATGCGAGTTTTATGGGTGGATTTTGCGGTTCCATAGATTTATGGCGTTTTTATTATTGTTGTTCCTATAATGATTACTTTCTACATCTACATCTCTTTGTTCTGTCGCCCGGCGGAGTTGTTTTTCACGGAGGAGAAGCAAAATTACCTGCACTTTGCTTTTTGCAAATACTGGAAGTGTCTCTCTCTCTCTCTCTCTCGTCCTCTCGCAATGTTAATGACCGCATATTACTAATGACGAAGGATAAAAACAACACTATTAATCCCATATTTTGCCACAGAAAATCACATTTTTACTTTTTCTTTTGTCCTCACTCAGGGTTATTTTAACGATTTCTCCTTTTTATGAGTCATCCAGTTATCCTTTCTTCGTCTTCGGCTACATCCCTTCTTTCCAAAGCCGTTCGTTAGCAAAACTACTCAATCATCCCCTCCAATAACCCTATACATGAGCAGTAAATTTCTGCAAGCTGAGACGACTGACTCTTACTGTGATTTTTTTTTATCCTCCCTTCAATATTCCCTGTTGAGGGATCCATCATTTTATGGCGCTAGTTTATACGAAATATTATTTTCGAGATGAACCGCCTTCTCGGGGTCGTAAAAGTACAGAAAGCGAAAAACGACAGACGATAAATCCAAACCGCATAAATGGTAAAATTCGTACTTCTGCATATTTTCTGCTTGCTTTTTTGTGCCAATGTCAGACATCAAACGAAACATACGACACATTATGAGTAATGGGTTCCTCGTACTTAAAATTAGTAATAGTTGTAGTATTAGTGATTACTTGGCTTTTTTTGATTTACCTAACGTCAAGTGTAAAACGGACAGGAGAACACACAGCAGCAGCAGCCAGCAGCAGCAAGGTATGTGAGTAATTGCTGCTGTATATAATCTAGCATGTTTTCTTTAATGTTTGACCATTTACACTCTCCTGCTACTATCGACAATTTGATAGATAAGCATAATGAAGACGAAGCAAAATCATAAATCACACTATTTATTCGTCTCGTTTTATCTCTGTTGATATATCTTGTTTTGGGTACTGATAATGGCCGAAATTTTCATCGCCCATTAACCATGAAAGTACTTTGTTGACTTTAGCCATACAGCCTGTTGTTTTTATGTTGGCATAAAGATAAGACTTTTTTACGATGAAAGAAAAACGAAAAGCTACACATACCTACACATTTTGTGTTTGTAATGGTGTGATTTGTGTACAGCGTGTGTCTGTGTCTGTGTGAGGATGATGGATGAGAGTGAAACGAAATTCGTAAGGGATAATGGAAAATTAAAAAGGTCTTCGTTCTGAGGATTTTTCCTCCTTAAAATCAAGATGGGCTTTTGAAGGTAGTTTAAAAAAGGGAGAGATTTTAAACGAGAGATTTGATGGATGAGGTGTGTAGTCTTTGTGTACTAATGATATGATGTTGCGTATAAACTATGATGAATCATAGAATTGATGAAGAGAGTATATATAAAGAAATAAAAAATATATATTTAAACATCGCGAGTTTTATTACTTGTTTCCCTCATATTTGTAACTTTGTTGTGTGCGAGCTGATCAGGATAATAAGTTGATAAGATTTACACAGAAGGGAATTGCTCGTCAGCGAGAGGCATTACATTATTACAAACAAATGAGTAGATTTGAGGAGCAGAGGCGATGTCTGATTATCTCTTTGAGTCATGTGCAAGTAGTAAGTTATTAGTAAATAGCAGATTTTTAGTACCACTGTATATGTGTGTGTAAGTATGCTACTTGCATTTTTGTGCAATCCTGAAATTGAAAGTGAAAAGGGTGGCGTTCGATAACGATTGATGATAGCCCATATAGATAATTCAAGGTTAAAAGTAAACCTTTCCCGTGTGGGCGCGGAAACGAGAAGGGTCTTTGTAGAAGAGCGTGTTGCCTTTTAATTTAATTGAGCACTGACAATAAAATCGGTTCTACGACGGGTCGATTTCGTTTGGATATGTGCGTCTCAACGGCCAACGAATTCCCTTTCCTTCTTTACGGTTGACTTTGATTAATCCATGACAGGTCTTTCGGTACATAAGGAGAACTCTTAGAATAATGAAGCCCCCTTTTATTTATATTATTTAGCTGTCTTGTGAAATAGTGAAACCTTCGTTTCGTATCGCAGAAAACCATTTCTGAACGGCACAGATGTGTAAATAAAATTACTGCTGACACGAGACTTAAAAGCGATGCAGGTAGTAAATTGTACTATCACCAATTTTACGTTTGGCACCGCGTACACACCCAAAGGAACAACAGAGCATATATGTATGTTTGTTTTTTAAAAAATGCTCGACTTCGACCGATATACACACACCATAAAAAGCTTGCATGTAAACAACAGTAATAAACCCAGGTGGTAAAAATTTCCCTTTAAAGCGCAACCAAGTATATATGCTTTTTCGCTGTGCGAGTTAAAAGTACACGGTTACCTTTCCTGAAGTCATGTTTATTCAGCCTGTGCAATTTGAGTTAACATTTAAAAATGAAAACTACGATTTTACAGAGAAACGTTTATCTACTAAACTCACAAAGGCCGAATTAACGTTATTTCCTCAATGGCAACACGTAAAAAACAGGATCATTTTTTTTGCATCATTCCCAAAAATACTCAACAATCTCTGCGATTAAGTATTTTTTAAATCATCAATCACTGCATTGTTATTTTCTGGTAGCAGGTTCCCTTTCACTTGTGACGTGAAATGCTGTTGCTACAATTATTTTAAAGTAAACTGCCAAGGTGTACCACATAATTGGTTGGCGCGGACGCTTCGCTAGTATATCGCTACAACCATGCTACTTGAAAGGTAACATGTACTCGAATACCTATACTTACTCAACGTTTTTGTTCACCTGGAAGAAAAAAATTAGATTCATTGTAAATGGTCTAGAGCTCGTCGGTGCGGCCGTTTGTAAAAGCGAAATAATAACAAATCTAATAAAATGCTTTTCCACTTCAACTCTTCTCTCTCTCTCACTCTCGTAGCTACTAATTATCTTTCTAGGCAGGGCTTCGCTTCTTTACGGCTACCACCACTAATTACAAGAAAGGAATTGTATTATTCACTGCCACTCTCCTCATGTTGGTTTCGTTACTTTTCACTCTCCTTTTACATTCATAGTTCTCTCTGTCTGTGTGTACTGCCGTGTGCATTTTTTCCATCTATTTGTTTTAATATTTTTACTAATAGCCAGTTTACGTTTAGCAGATAAGTATGCGTATACTTTTACGATATCTTAAAGATAACACCTTTATTAGTATAACCAATTTCCCTTTCATTCTCGTACTTTTAATACTTAATATTCTTATAAGCTGCGTTCCACATTTATAAAATAATACAATCGTAAATGAATGGGATAATTAGTAGTTTATGATGATTGTCTTGAAAGTGTTGTATCGCATTACGGAAAGGCCTTTAATATTGTTGTAAAGCAAGGGTCCGCCACTTTGATAGACTACCGTCCGCAATTAAACGAAAATTACGAAGTGATATGGGTAAACCATATATTCAATATTGGGATGTTTCATGTTTCTATGACTATATCTGTCGTCGTATCACCCGTTTTCAGCTTTCCTGGCTCAGTTATGTACAATATTGTCAGCTGAAGCGGTTACAGCCTGCGTATCCGGCCATACGTAACACCTTCCGCGACAGCAGGTGGCAGGTAGTATAATTAGATTATGCGGCAAGCCAATTCAGGGCAGATTCACCAGCTCGCTACAACCGCGCTTAATTTTACTTATATACGTAAAGTATAACATTTTAGGCTTGCTGTCATTCGTATTACGACCAGCTAATTTATTTTGCTGACTAGTGGTATTCGTAGTGTCGTGTCATTGCAGGTGATGCATTGTTCGTTTGATCTAGCTTATTGCATTTACTGCAATCACTTAAAATATGTCATTTTAAATACAGGGACTACAAATCTCTACAATATTCTATTGATGAAACATCAGACTTGCATAGCAGAACCACTAGAAATAAGATTGCCAGTTATTTTATCAATAGGGAATTCTATACTTTATAAATATTGAACATACCTTAAATAATAAATCATGGATTCCTCCCTATTACGATTAATTACACCTGCTACTATATAACCATCACCTGTGATAAGAGTCGTACTTTTATCATTATTTTTGGCACAATGTTAAGATTTACTTTTAATATCATCATCATCATCATCATCATCATCTTCAAACGAAAGTAAATACATAAAATTGCAGGGCTCTTCTCTCTCTGCTATCCTGCTAAGACTGATCTTATCAGGGTTATCACGCCAACGTGGGAGGATGCGATACTGATACCTATAAAAATGTAATATGCGTGAGTTATATCTGTTTTTAATTTATACTTGTGCATAATATCCCTCTCTTTGACATGATACGAAAGACACACGTCTAGCTTTTCAAATACACCTATCCAAGCGCTTTCATTATATACACACTTATCTTCATTTCATTTTCACTGTCAGTCTACCACCACCACCATCACCACCACTCCCACGAAATTAGCAGCATAATAATTTCTTCACAGAAGAGAGACAACATAATCTGTTTTACGATCATGTACAATGATACACTTTATACTTAGAAACATAATACTCCCTCTAAAACAGCTAACCTCCGTCTACGCTTTTACAATACACACGCGTTCGCAAAAAAAACAACTTTTTTTTTAAATAAAAAATGAAATATAAAAAGTGCAGCAGCCACTTGCAAAACTGACAAGAGATGAAAGCAGTGGAGCATGCATTTTTTGTTTCTTACGTACTTACGCACATACCTACACACGTATTACCTTTATCTATATATTATGCACATATTATAATGTACTGCACTACACACTGCACTACATTTCTCTGTGTCGGTCGAAACAGACGTAAGGAGAAGCAGTGGCCCATATTTTTCCCTTGTTACTCGGCCTGCGCTTTATGTGCTGCTCTTCTCCCACAACAGCAACATACGCTAATCCACCAATTTTTCATATTTTCCTCCTTTTCACAATCATCTATCATTCCTAATTATTTTTATTAAAGGTCTAGAGCTGCTCCTGCCGTCATATTGCGGTATGTATCATCTTCATAATTTTTACGTGTGTATATGTCTACCTGCTACAGCGGAGGGATATATGGGTGGTCTGGTCTATCTCTATACTTACCTAGCATCATATCATCCTAATATTTAATAATAATAATAATGATATTCATTCTCCGCAGTGCTTTTCTATTTCTTGGATGTATCCCCGTCTAAAATTTCTTTCTACTCAAAAGACCTCGTTTGTGTGTGTAAACGCTTAGAAGTAAAACACACGCACTTGTACAAATGAAAACAAAGGGTGTTTCTCTCCCTTTGTGTGTGTGTTTTTTTCTTGTTTAAATGCTCGTTTTGTTTGCTGGCTTTCCTGACGATAAAACTGCAGCTAATAAGAGGAGAGGCATATTGATGATAACAAACACAACTACAAAACGATTTATTTTATTATCGTTATAATTTAGCAAAAGGGAGAGATCTCCATTTGTAAAAGCTGCACTCCATTAGACTGCACGAGAAAATGCGCAATGCAGTGTGGAATTTTAGATGGCCCTATATTCCGTTTGCATTGCATTGCAATACTATATTAGATACCACCACCTACTTGATAGCAATCACAGAGAGATCAATTAGTTATCTAGAAAGAGAGAGAGAGAGAGAGAGAGAGAGATGTGGAGATAGGGAATTTTTACTCAAGTGTCTTCATCATTTTGAGTTCTAGACGTTTTCTTAAACGAAAGGGAGTAGTATGCCACTTTTCCTCCCACTCCCTTCTTGTATTCGATCACTTTTCCCTTCAGTTTGCTCTCTGGTGCGTTGTGGTTTCCCTTTTCATTTCAGTGGAGCCTTTTTTGATGATTGTGGCAGAGATTAGACATTTTTGAAGGAAGACGCATTCAAGTGTGCCAGGACTTGTTCGTCTTCCCCCTTTCATATTCGAATCAGTTTCCCATATCCGTTTTCCTCCTACCCACGGAATTACTATGAAACTATTACGGCCTTAATGCAAATAAAGCGAGAGAGGGAGAGTAAGAGAAGTAATAACTCTGATTGATTTATTCAAATTGGTTTGATGCCCAATTCCGTACAAGTTACTAATGCATAACTAATAACTTGATATTATGCGGACCCCACGTGTAGGTAGCCAAGTAACAGGAAGGATTGCTTGTGTGTGTCAGTAATCGTAATCCCTTGTAATGTAGCAGTGGTTTTGTTTTAATTGGATATTTCATTCTTCTTGTCTGCCAAAAGAAAAAGGGAAAATTGGGAGAGCAATCGTACTTTTTTTTAATATGCCGACCTATTTCTCATTTCACTTTTGTCTGCCTCGCGCTTTTGGCTTAATATGGGATGAAGGATGAATATGTTGTGTGTCACAGTCATCATGATGCTGACGACGACGAGGATGATGAAAAATGAAGAAAGGAAGCATGTCACAGTCACACAATAAGAATTTATCTTTATCCTCTTCTTCCTCATCATGGTGGGTATGTGGTATGTGTGTGTGTAGACAAGACACTTTTTTCGTGCATATGCGTGCGTGCGCCTATGTATCTCTGCGCCTTTTGTTGTATCCGATTTAAATAAACCCAAAACTAGATACTTTTCTAGAAATGCACGAAATTATACGAAATAACTACTACTGACTCCCTGACAGCCTGTCCTTTTCCACATTTTTATAATCTGACAAAAGATAGCCCGTCTCATCTGCTATTTCTAAAAATAGGTATGTGCATGCACGCACGCGCTCGGTCACATTAATTCTAAAGGAACGCGGTGTATCATTATAGTCGTCTAAACTACCTGCAACAGTCCCCTTGTGCCCTGTTATTATTGTACACAAAAGACGGAATTTTCAAGACAATCTCACAGTTTGTACAAAAATAATAATCCGGATCAATGCGACAACAAGAGTATTAAAATGACGTCTTTTTATTATTTTTTTCTCCTTTTGTAACTTGCGTCTCTTTGCTCACCAGAAAAGGAACGTGGTCGTGGTGTGTGCTAGTAATCTTCTTAGGGAAGATAATTTCATGAAAGGAAGAAGCTGGTCATTTGTTACTTTGAGTAAACAGTGATGTTATATTTAATAATGAAAGCGAAGGCGGGTGAAGAGGACTGTGTTCACGCTGAAACGAATTTATTAGACAGTAACAAGCCTTGATAGTGATGGAGCATCAAGGTGCATCATTCTTCCCCAATAGAAACGCGATGCCGGCTGGTAAATAATCAACAAGCAAGACTACAGCAAAATGAGAGAGAGAGAGGTGGACGGGCAAAAATGTAATCTGTGAACTATTTTCGTGTATAACTTTAACTTTTTGGTAGAAGAAACCAACCACCTTCCTGGCCACAAAAATATGTATTTTTCATACACAATTTTCTTTATTTTTACCCAATGCTCATCTTATGTTTTGCGCACACTGGGGAACAAAGCTGCATGTTTGTACCATTTACTCAAGGAGATATGCATACTTAGCAGGCGGTATATGGGCTCCTCTGAATAAAATAGTATAGCGCCTGCAAGAAATTCTTTCATTATTGTTTTCTTGACCATTGCCATCCTGGTGAGCTATTGTAATTGCATATATCTACATATTATTCCCATTCTCCTATGCCTCAGCCTCAACCTGATCGTAAAAGTAAGGCTGCTTGAATTAAAAAAAAACGCACACCAGTGCCTTTGGTGCACCTTGCCTTCTGTGGTGCCTGCCTCTGCCAATTTTGCTCATCATCATCATCATCATCATGATCGTCATCAACAACCATGAACGACAACTGAGAGAAAATGGGATTCAAAGACAAGCGGTAAAATGGTATATATGTGATAACGTTGTTGCTGTTGTTATTGCTTGCTAAACGATGAGCTCAGAGTGAGAAGAGAAGATGTATTTTTTTATGAAGCCGAGGACCCATCATCATCCCATTTTGTGTTGTAATATTAACCATAAACCAGATGAAAGGCAAAGTGAAGAGCACATGTATGAAGATGATCCTGGAATAAAAAAAATACGGATCTTTCTACTCTACATTTTAAATTGCTTTTTAAAATGAGGCACTACAAATAGGCAGAGAGAGAGAGAAAGAGAGATCCTATTACATTATCCTTTTTTACACTGGGGAATTTACAGTCGTAAAAACGCTTAACGTTCCTTTTTTTATAAAAAAAATGAGTAAAAATGCTTTTTTCTCACACACAGTCATATCCAGTCAAACTGTTGGTTCTTGGTGGCTGTGGTGTTAGAGACAACGCTGTTGGTAATAATGTTGATGTTATTGGGCGTATGCAGAGCGGAATGCAAATTTTGTTGCTTGTTTGTGAGACATGTCGTATATGCATATATATGCATACATATACGTTATATATGTTGTTGTGTCATGTACATGTGCAAATTTGTAGGGAGTTTTTTTTTAGCTTTTGCTACCCTGGCTTGTCTTACTTTATCAACATTTCATTTCATCATCTCATCCTCGTCGTCATCATAAACTATATAATCCACTCAGCTAGAACAGCACGTCTACACACAGCAGCTGTGAGGTTTGCAATCGCCAAAGAAGAGTAATGGATGCATCATTGTTGGTTGGTTATGATGAGGAGGATGAGCACTTGGATAAATATTATTATAACGCATATAAAAATGATGATTATGATGGGAAGTTTGGAATGTGGAACAGTTTTTTCTTCTTCTCTACTCCAAATGTAACGAGCAAGCGAGGGAGAAGAGCTTTAAAGTGGGATTCACGTTCAATTTCAGTTAAAACGCGATCCAGGATGAGTGCACATGACGACGTTTCAACAAAACAGTCAGTAGTGGTGATGATGTCGGGTTGCTGCTGCTCAAGTTGAATTCGGATATGAACGACGCAGATAGTAGGTCCCCACATTAGATGCATCATCAGGAATTATAGGAAAAAGTACTTACATCAACGACCGCCATTAGTTTGTGTCTTCTACCAAGTACGTCTACGTGATATCAATTTTTACATTTTTACGTTGTTTGCTCATTTTGATAATCATTAACGATCCTGTGCCATCTCTCCCTCTCCACTTGAGAAAAAAGTTTGGAAAAAATGAGTTTAGGTGAATCATAATTTTATTTGTGTATGCTACGCTGATAAAATTGATATTCCGTGCTTATAAAATCTTGTTGGTTACAAATGCTACCTTAACTCGTCAGGCTGCTGCTGCCGCTCAACTTTGAGCTGGTAGTCGACTGGATGTAATAACATTATTCTGTACCAAGTAGCAGGAGCAACCACCAGCAACATCATGTGCCATTATGATCGTGCTACCAACTAAATAAAACGCAGTAATTTTGCAGAGCAATGAAAAGGCCTCCAAAATAGAACACTCCGCTTCCAGCCTGTCCTTCGTCTCGGTCTGTCTTAAAGTCCCTCTCTGACTGTTAGTATTTTTTCTCTTATAATTTCTTCCCACTTCAAAATTCTCCCATTCTGAAAAAAACTATCAGGTCATTCGACTAACCGTGTGTGCAAGCAATAACGTTTTATAATAGACGACACACCGTCCTCTATTGCTAGACCCCTCTCCCCTGTGAATATCTGTCTAGCAGCGAATAAAAAACCAACTTGTACCTCTCTGCACACTCCACATTTTATTCCACTACGCCGCCAAGCTCATGTACACATACCTCGTCTGTCCTATCTCTGCACACATGCACGTAATATGCACAATAACACAATATATATTACTAGTATCATGATTCATGATAATTTATTTAAACATCATCCCATCATCCATCCATGATGAGTCTGATTATGAATGTGCGGCTGGCTGGCCACTCTTATTATAATCATCGCCATCATCCGCATCATTCTCCACTACTGCCTTGCTTTTCTTTTCATTTTTATTTCTACGTTACTTGCGACTTGGACTTCTCCTTTTTGCCTTTTTGTGACTCTTTCTGCTCTAGCCCGAAGTCAAGATACACATTTACTTTGTTTAGTCAGATTACACACCACGATGGCGTGCATGCAAGCAATTCTGACAGGCCTGCATGTGTAAAAACTACAACAATGCTACTTTCCTAGTTACTAGTACAACATTATCAAACAAAACAACCAACCACCACCACCACCACCACTACTACAAAAACATGTAAGAAAAAAAGCTGTGTGGAGAGATGTGTACGAATACATAAATATGCACGTCGACGAACACATTTTTTCCCCTTCGCGTACTTCTTGGTAACTGCGGTAATACGTATAACAAGTTTATATAGCATTAACTGATAAAGGGAAGGTAGTCAAACAATGAAAAAGGTATCGCTGCTGACGACGCTGCTGTGGTTGTGTGGTGGCTGGTGGCAAGCAAGCAGAGAGATGTGGTTAAATCACTTTGGATTACTAAGCCGCTCTTTCAGTTTTCCCATCAAAGCCGTCAAGTGAAGCGGTTGTATGGTGGTTGGTGTGTGTGTTCGTTCGTTCGTTGTATGCACATATTATGCTGCTGCTGGCTAACAGGTGCAAAAAAGTAGCAACAGAGAGAATTACTTTACTTTGTTGTTTTTTCTCTCCCGATAAAACTAATAATAGTCGCAGTAGGGACGGCAATAGCCAGAGCTAGCGGAGTAGCAGCAGTGTGGTTCGACGTTTTGGACACGGAGAGAAAAAGACAATAGCACAGACAGTTTTGTGCGTGGTGGTACCTCTGCTGAGTGTGTGTCTGTGGTGATGAGGCGGAGTTGGTAGGAGACTTATAGGCAGGAGAACCTTTTTTCATTTTGCAGAAAAAAAAATCTCTCAGAGTCCCGCTCTCGGTTTTATTATTATTTTTCTCCATGAAAATTCAATAAGGATACACGCGGCGGCTTACTGTTTCGCACACAAAAAAACAAGTGACCGGCTATAAAAAGGATCATCCTCGTATTCTTCTTCCTTTCGCCGCCTCCTAACTCCAAACTTTATGCGGTGATCAGAAAGCGAGTATAACTACCGCAGACAGGACCACGCTCGTTTTTTAAACAACAACGCTTATTGTTATTACTATTATTATTGTTATTATTATTCGAGAAAAAGGAAAATTGATTTCAGTTTTTTCCATGAACATCTTTCCTAGTCGCGTTGTTCTCCTCCTTCTCTCTTGTTGTGTGCGTCGAGTGGAGGAAAGAAGAAGAATGTGAGCAAGCATAAACACTCTCTCCGATTTTTCTCCCGCTCCTTATCAACGTTTCTCTTTGCTATTTCGCAAGTTATTCAAGAGGCGACTTTGTTTTTTTTTTCTGTTTTTTTTGCACCACACACACTACTACGACTACTACACTCCTCTCTAGCTACACTACAGCCCTTACCCTTATCCAGCAAAGGAAAAGGGAAAAAGGAAGAAAGAAAAAGTTTTCAGTTGGGTGCTTGACTTTTTGAGTAGCAGCCGAGCAGCAACAGAGAAGAAGACTCGACAGCGGAAAAAAAATATAAAAAAACTTTGTTGGCAGTCGGAGAAGGGGAGGAAAAAAGGAAGAAAGAAATGAAAAAAAAGTTTTTTTTTAGAATTCTTTCTCCATCTTTCAGAGAATCACTGCTGGATGCTGCTTTTCCTATATAGAGTACTATACTATCATTTGTATCCTCTTCATCATACCATTCACATGTGTAGTACGGGTAAAGCTCTCTGAAAAAAGAAACTATTTGGATGTGTGTAACTACTCCACTCCAAGCAATTATACAAATACCCGACGCACGAGGACGACGTACGTGTTCCAACAGTGATAACATCGTCATCATCAGAGTGGAGTAGTTTTTGGTCTGAAAAGAAAGTGCACTTGCGTTGTCGTTGTTGTTGATGGTGCTACCAGCGTTATTAAATATTCCTCAGCAGGACCTCCTTCTTTGTAGCGGGGCAAAAATGACAGACTGAAAAGCAGTAAAAAAAGATTGGTAAAGCGGAGGGGAAAATAATATAAGCATCTTGTCGCCTTTTCGTGCTCTTCCATTTTTGTGATCCATCATCATCGTCAGCATCATTTTAGCAGAGAGACTCGAGAACAAAGTATTATGATGATGTCGACAATATCATGATGATGGTGATGATGATGATACTCATGTGTGTGTGTGTTTCTTCTAATAAATTTTCTTGCTCCAGAGAGGCAGCGGAAGAGGTGGAGTGAAGAGGAGGATGATGCAATGTTTACCTTTGTCTTCAGCTTTCCTCTTCAGTGTTTTGTAAGTGTGCATGTGTGAGTGTGAGCGCGCAACTCATTGAATGCGAGAGGGAAGCTTTTCGGAAAAGAGCGCTTTTCGTTTTCCGATGGAGCTCTTTTAGACTTGCAATTAAGAAGACGAAAAAGCTTGTTCAATCAAACAAGAAACTGGATTGTAGAATAATAATAATAATAATAATAATAATAATGCCAAAAGTAGTAGTCCTCCCTGCATCAAAAACTTTTTTCATTTTGGCTCGTGATATGTAAAAGCTGGCCGGATTTTGTGGGGCTTTTTGAGGTATGTTTTCGTTTAGACTTGAGGGGAACAGGAAATGACAGTAAGCTAGTTATAGTTTTTCATTATATTGCCAGGAAATGTAGTCATCATTTCACCGAGAGAGAGAGAGAGAGTAGAACAGTGTTTGTAGATAGTATAAATGGAGTGGAGGGTTGAATTACGATAGGGATGTGATACACACGCCTACATGGTGAAGAAATACTCGTTGATTGTTGTGTGATATTTGGTAATATGTGTGGTCTCTAGGGATATCTTATCTGTCGGACTGGATATAAAGAGGGACTTTTGTCAAAGCCGATTGCCAAGGACGACAAGTAATTAATTAATATAGATGCTAATCCTCCGAATGATGATGACACCACCATACAATTTATGTTTATCTCAGATGATAGGCAGTGATTGACGGAGAGAAACATCGCATATTATTAGGTGCCTGTCACGTGTGAGCGTTTTATATGCGATCATTTGCTGGTTGTTGGGAATATTGTTGTGGAGCGTATTTCTATTAATCTCCCTTTGAGTAGTCAAATTGCCTTCACCTGAAACATTCTCTCCCCCTCTCTCTCTCTCTCCCCCTTGCCTTCTCGTTTTCAGTCAGTCTCTGTCGATCCAGTTGACAACAACGACGTGCCTGTGTATTGCAGTTGTCGCTTACGGTTTCGTTTGGGTTTGACATTTTCCCTATTTCTGGAAACTTTTCCACGGAAATTAACAACGGTTGATGGAAGTTTGTGTAGTAAATAGGATGGTTTGAGGTTAGGCTTGTTGTAGAATCTATCTTTGTAGCTCACTTTCCCACTACTTGTCATTTCCGCCAACGGATTTCCTTTTCCCAGCAGCATGCAATTATTTGTTTTCCAAGAGTTTCACTCTATTTCCGATTGTTTGTGGGGAATTTTTTTCTGGGAGACTTGTTTTGGAACTTGGTTTCATTTACATTTTCAACTCTCTCTCTCTCTCTCAGCCAGCTCATTTCCTTTGTACAAACTAAAAAAAACTGTGTATCCAGCCTGGCTAGCAACAGAGTAGGCACAACAACGCTGTTTAACCGCACAGATGCAGGTTGCAACTGTTGCTGTTTTAGTAGAAGAAACTAATCAGTTTGCATAATGACAACAGGAGTCATAAGAATGAATGAGAAGTTTGGCGGAAGCCAATATAAAGAAACAAATTTTCTAGCGAGATATGGTAGCGATGATGACGATGATGATGACGGCGGAATTTGTTATTTTTGTGTTTTGGTAGCATGTCATGTAAAAGTAACAGTATTATCTGTAGTAATGATAATAACCGTTGTCCTGAATTGTGTTCTTGTTCCCTTTGACTTTAGGTTAAGCATCTCACGTGACTAGGATGAAATTGAGTTGCTAAATGGAAGGAACAAGGACGCACGCCACCAATAATCAGCAACAGTCTATCAAGAAATACCATTTTATTTATATTTTTTGCTCCGCCAGTAATTGCGCTCTTACTCCCTTGTCCACTACCCTCCTTACAAAACTTGTCATTGGATGAACCTCTTCGTACTTTTACCGCTGTAGTGTGTTGCTGTAATTGTAAGTGCCCCTCTACCGCGTCGCCGCCGTCAACCGGGTTCGTTTCTCAAGGAAAACAATTATAATCACAATATAATCAGACACTGAGAGACCGGACCAACCAGCCCGCCTATGTAGTGGGGCTCTCCTTTGCAAAAACTGAAGTGCATAACATGCCCAGTAACTGCTCTGCGTCGTCGCCAGCATCGTCACAAACAGCATGGGAAAAATACCCCAGTTACGTTACAGCGTCGTCATCGTCAATCTATCAAAATAGGACTGCCTTCCTCTTTGTTAATATGACAGTGGTGTCCCTAGTCCCTATTCTCCACGGCGTTGCATAAATGATTTGGCTTATGTTTTCGTCCGAGCAACAGCAGTAGTGGCGGTAGCCGTAATTTAACGAAGGAAGGTACAAGTTAAACGATAAAAAGGAAAGAAAGGCGTTCATAGGGAAAAAAATTTGAGTGTACAGCTGCAGAAATAAATCAGGAGAGATCCATCATCGTCTTCGAAATAATAATAAGAAGGATATAAAAAATAATGTGCCTGGTGTAGTGGTGAGTCGTGACTCATACGTAAATATAGCATGCAAATAATGACTCTGTATGCAAAATACTTCCAGTGGTAACAGCGAAGCACTACGCTACCACATTAGTAGCAGGGGAAGCAGAGCAGTCGCGTTTTATTTTATCAAGACACAAGATACGTATACACGCACATATACATACATTTGGAGAAGGCGCACAAGCTGCATAGGAAATTGGTGGTCGTGGTAAAAAGGAAGAAAATCGAGAGAAGAGAGGAAAGGGAATATTGTAATACCTACACCATATCCGATACTCCAGAGCATGGCGTCGAGGTGGTGCATTCAAGAAATAGCAAGGAATGCGAAGACGACAGGTGACGACCCGCTGGAATTGAGTGACAGTTACAGCCCAGACACCGTGCGAACTGGAGAGGGATCATTAAGAGCAGCAGCAGAGGAAGCAGCAGAGGCATCAGTACTGGAAACGGCAAATAGCTGTCTTGCTTTCCCCCTGCAAGGTAAAGAGAGATCTCAAGGGGAAGAGGAGACGGAGAACGCCAGCAGCATTGTTACTGTAGCTTCAAAAGGACTACTACCTTCTTTACACAGACGTTATCTGAAAATAGAAAAAACAATAACAACAGCAGCAGCAGCAGCAGCAGCAAACGACCGTTGTGGTCCCGTTGCTTCAGTAACTTGCATTGACAGCAGTGTGGTACCCTGTGATAAAAGAAAACAGAGCATCATGATGCCAGGCAATAGTAGAAATAGTAGTTTTAATCGACTCCGATTGTATAGTAATAACAATAACAAAAACAGTATGAAAATTGCGACCGCTCCAACCTCCTCATCATATCAATATCGCCAAAAGAAATGGAGACTGGCAAGATTCCCCCGGCGATTTGCATTCTTTATCTTATTCATCGCCGTGAACCTCGCCAGTGGAGGCATTCCTCTAGCACAAAGTGCTCGATACCCCGCGTCATCTTCGTCGTCCCGCTACCAAGAACATCAACAACAGCCGATATCCGGTGACAATTTGCTGCATCCTTCCTCTCATCACTGCAAACACAATTACCCTAAACCCCACGAGGTAAGTGCCAAATTTTTCTGTCTCATTATTTTCTCTTAGATGCCGACAACGAGATAACAAGGAAAATGGAGTCTAGTTCTGACTGTGTCAGAAAAAAGACAATTTTCTTTTTGCGCTTTTGCCTGCTTTTGTAGTTACATCCAACGCATAACGACGCTGTAGTCCGACCATTCCGACGATTGTGCCATTATAACGAGAAGGGAGTTTTGTAATGACGGTCATTTTCCTTTCATAAAAATCGCCTTGCAATTACCTCTGTAGCATTACGTGCAATTAATTAAGCGTTATTTTTAGCTAACATATCATTAACTCAGGTGCATCTCTCCATTATGCTGCGATTCTCCATGTACGTATAATAATACGCCAGTAAATGAGGTAGACACGATAATAGAAACTGTAGATACTACCAGCCTACTTGTCTATAAGGTGAGACTCCTGTTGTGCTGCGACGATGTGACTTTGACTATCGTATTAATGTCGCCTCGTAATTGTTGAATCATCTTGAAAAGTACCCTCACAACAACACAATCACCGCATCTTCTTTAAAAATTTGAAGTTTTGAAAATTTAATCGTGCTATTCAGACATTATCTTAAATAGCATTCTCAATGTCCATTGCGACTTCGCCCATTACCCCATTATATAATGTACAGTCATTGCCATAATTTTTTGTAGTCACGCAGTCAAAAACCTCAAAGATACAGCAGCAGCAGTAGTAGTGGTGGTGGTTCTTCTAAATGAAGGATCGCGATCAATGTTCTAGTCATTAGCAAAGTTTTTTTTCAAAAGGGATTCTGCTTGGTGCATATTTTGGGTTTTTGGGTATAACACTATTAACCATGGCCATGTAGGTCCACTTGACATTAAAATCAATGTATGCTGATGTGATGACTATATGACTGAAGTGCCCGTTGCCCATCTATTTGATATGATGATGAAGATGATGATGATGATGATGATGATGGGTATGGGGAGTGTCGTTTGAATGCACACATGAAATTACTCCCTGTGTGTTTGGTAATGGTAAATAATCGTAGCTTTAGCTGAAATTTAAAAAAAAATCCTCAAAACACGTTTTTGATTTTTCTTCTTCCCCTTGAGAGGTTTGAGTTTGATTGTTGAGCAATTTTTTCTGCGAAAAAATAGCATTTTACTAATGAGCAAATCATGCATGTCCACACACGAAAACAGCAGCAAAGCAGCCGTAGTAGTAATGTCGTGTAAAGGATTATTTGGGGCGACTCTACAAGGTGAATTGTGCCACACAGAGCCTCACACGGCAATTTATAGTGAACATGTGATGTGATTGATAATAAGATAATGTTGAGAGGATATAGATATGTTATTGGGCATTGATGTCATATTCTGATATAAAAATTATTCTCTCTCTGTCTCTCTCTCTCTCTCTCTCTCTATGGACATGTTTGGCAGTGATGACTTGACTTCTTGCTTAGGTCTGCTATATAACATTTTTTTATCGTTTTTCATGGTTGCTTCACATTTTCGAACTGTTCGACATTTTCGACATTATGTGAAAATTTGCAGCGCTGCCCCGCCCTTTTTCCTCCTGAAGTTACCCAAATTATATTCAAAAGGGGAACTTGACAGCGCTGACTTGGGTAAATGTGTCTTCTTTTCGTGGAGACATGAAGTATAAAACCGTCGCGTCGTCGTTTTATTGAGAGGACAAAAATGTGTCTGATTTTAATAACCCAGTCTCCGACTGTAACAGAAACTGTCCTTTTATCTTTGACGTCTCATCTCTCTTCACATGATAGTCCTCCCGTCATTTCATCTCACTCACTTTATTATCACTTCGCTTTCCGCTAATGGCCAAAGCGTTGTAGTATTTTGCATTATTTATTTACCGTTTGTTTTCATGAAGTGCTGAGCGCCGATAAGGAGGTAGTAGTGTGTAGTTGTAGAGACGTTTTTTGTCGTCAAGGGATTTCGATGTGATGACACATTTATAATCACGCAGAGCTCAGCTAGCAGCACCATCAACAACAACAAAAAATGCTGTTTTGCTCCATCGTCATATCATCATGACATGATTACCTTTAAAGATCAAGATGAAGAATGATATGACTTGACAATTGCGCACATCCTGGGTACCACTACCAAGAAAAAATCTTTCGACTTTTTTACATGCTCCATTTTGCGACATGTACAAAGTAACGTGAGACGACCTACCTTCAATATGAGCAGAGAGATACACTTGCATACACAGGAGATATTTTTTAAATACTCTAAATTAATTTCATTTTCAGAGTAAACATTCGAAGTAGAGGTCCTATTATTTCAAACAATTGGCATGCTGCTTGCTACCCTCAAATAACGTTGCATGCCTTTTGGATTATTATTATTATTATTATTTGCCGTGTCATTGGTCATTATCATAATGACATCTATTATAGCGTTCTATTTTTCTCTCTTGCCAAATGCCACTGCATTTTTTAAGAAAGCGGAGTAACATGCTTTTCTTGTGTGAGGCCAGAGCAATAAATGCATCATGGAGTTTTGGAAGCAGCACACGGAGTGTATTAGAAGTGCATTCCGTAAAGAGAACACTAATATTTATAGCCAATTTACATTTCCCCGATCTATTGCTCAAAATACACTAACATGCACCCCTCCGAAACATTTTTGTAGCTGAAGTCAGGTTATACATGAGACACAGCGAGGTTTTTACTCTGTTGCATGTTAGCATGATGTGTTGTTGACATGCGGACTTGACTGCGATAACTAGAAAATGGGGCATTGTGAAATGTCAAAGCTGCAAACCAACGTTTTAGTTCGGTGTCACATCACCCTGAAGAAAATTTATTCCGCAGATCGATTCGCAGAAAAAGTGTATCGATAACATCAATTGTCACTTGCCACTTACAAATGTCTTGCAGCAGAATAATAAATATTTCGTTCGATTTTTATCACCACCTGGCCTGTTGCGAAATATTGTTTCCTGTGGGGGATCCAAATTAGGTTACTTTGTACCGTTAACGTACCTACATTAATGGAAAAACCCCGTAGAATTTTACAATGTATGTTCGTGTATCCGCGAAAGTATGAAAATAACGAAAAATATTAATTTTGCCCGTGTTCCTTTGTGGTAATTTCCTTACTTCATGTTCATGTTTGGA
>JAHZNE010005912.1:0-12189 GCA_027744055.1 Callyntrura sp. NNG-2020
TCGATTTTCCAAAAATTGAATGTTAGATTTGTGTAAAAGTAATGATCGATTTTCCAAAAATTGAATGTTAGATTTGTGTAAAAGTAATGATCGATTTTCCTTAAATTAAATGTTTTTGCTATTCCTGCTTCTCGTTGGCCCAATTTGAATTTTATTCCCGCGCTACCCTACTTGAACTAAATTCCTTTAGGTACAAATTTTCATCCTCGCATCCACTGTTTACATTTTTCGTACTGTAGTTTCTCATCACCACCACCTGCTGATTACAGCTGAAGCTGAACGCAAGTTGAAATAATTGTCATCCCATTAGTGGTTTAGTTTTGTTATATACGAATCTGGATGGTACGTACGGTCTGTCATTTATTTTGCAGGAGAAAACGTAGTAAAGGATTTTGTAATATTGTATAGTAACATTGCATTTATAGTTACAGTTACAATGAAGGACTGTTTTACCTGTATTTATTGTTTTCAATTTATTAGGTCGACTCCATTATATACTTCAGTTATTAATTAATTATTAAAATACCACCTAAAGGCCCCAATGTTACTGTTAGTTCTTACAAATAATTATGCTTATTCTTATGAATTCCGCACAGTTGTATGAAAGTCAGCAAATTGTCGTAATAAATAGGTATATAAATTTTATCTAAATTGCATGCTTGTCGACAACAAAATCATGAATAAAACCGAAATTATTGGTGTTTATTGATGTTGCCTAAAAATAAACGACGTGATCTTACAATTTTTGCCGCAACCCGAAGTACTATTGAAATGCATTCACCTAGATTTGTTATGCACTTTGAGAGACTTGATTGTATCGCTTTGATTCATTTTTTTAATTGTTTTTTAATATTTTAATGTATTAAATATGTGTACGTATTAATGTGTTTATTGATGCCTATAAAATTCATTCTCTGTAAATACATATATGTATTTAGAGTATAATTTACACCGTTGTCACACGATCTACCTCAACATACTGTTCCATTTGGGGTTGCGATTGTCAGCAAACAATCTCCCGATGACTGCTTGCGGCCGTCCCATAGAACATTTCCTCAGTCGGTGTTCTCGAGCTCATGAGAAGTTTCATGCGACGCTCATCTCTTTTTCTCTTACAAAATAAACAACCAAAACAACAACTGAGCACACCAATGGCAATCAAAGAGCCGGCAGCTATATACAAATAAGTTCTAGGAATAGGGAAATATTCACAGTCTGCCTCATCATGACCTGAAGGGCAGTGTTCAATCCCATCGCAAAAAAGCGTGGGACTAATACAAGCGTTTAGTTCTGGACACTTAAACTTGAAACAAACATCATTCTCAAGCTCCTCCGTTAAGGAGGTTGAGGTTCCTCCAATCGAGGATGATGATGCGGCTCCAGTCATGGTAGATGCTCCACCTGGACCACCACCACCTGCCGTGGCTATGCTTCCTGTACCAATTTTTCCTCCAGTGCCACTTCCCGGTCCTCCAGTGTCGAGAGGTGTAACAATCTTGGTAATTCCATCCGGGCTCAGTTCTGAAAGAATTCCAATGGAACCCGGAATTGCTCCGTAATGGTAATTAACAGCTAACGGCTCGTCTTTCCGAGACACTTGAAGCCACTTTATGTTATATTGGCCTGCAGAACCGCTACCACGAGACACCAGCTCCAAAATAAGTTGATTCGATGAAGCAAAATGGGACCAGTCTAAATCAGGATTTTCGGCAAAGTTGGGGAAACTGTTGGAATACCAACCCTCACTAAATATTTCCACATGAGAAGTTGCGGATGAGGAGTCTTCAGGACAAATAACTTGCAGAAGACGCCCGTTCGGTCCACCGGTGTGAACTAGGATCCGATTTCTATTTCCACAATGTTCCTGCTGTTGTGGTTGCTCCTCAAATTGGTGTGAACTCGACGAGACCGATGTGGAGGAGGATGACGATAATGAGAAAGAGGATTTCTTTGACGAGCTATGATAGTACTTTCTTGCCTGGAATTTCTTCATTGTACGACCTGGTATTGTCATAAAAACGTAGTGTGAAGGACTTTGTGGGTCAATTTCCCAAGGAAAGTGTTCACAACTTTTGTGAGGGTACTTTTCGGGGATTTTCAAGCTGATTTCTCCACTTGCTGAGCGTAGCTTTTGCGTCCTTAAACAATCTGGTTGCTTTATGAATTCGTATCTACAGATGAAGAGAGAAAGAATAAAAGAATATAGGCATGACATACTGAGTTCCATAAAATAATGACTACTTAAACCGTAGCTTGGACAAATACTCTGCTAACAAGGAGGTATGAAAACAAACTTCTTTACTCCAACGAATAGCAGTTTATACAGATTATACGGACAATTAACAAAGTAAGTCAAAATTGCCTTCTTATAGTTAATGAGTAATAATGGTCGCATCCCCATTACGGCAACGGCTACTTAAAGCACATACAATGACAGTATGTAAGATACATAACCCACGTGAATAAAAGTAGCGAAGTCTGGAGTTTATTGGGAACAACGACTGATCATAACAACAAGTAAGAATTAGGTGATTCTAAACAGTGGTAATATTATGAAGCTGTACTACTTAAAATGTCAAACATTTAGTAAATATAGTAAAGTATAGCACGGTAACCCTATTAAAATATTAGTAGAGATGAATTAATTACACCGTCTTAAAGTATGCATAATGAACGGTAGGAATTTGTTAACATTGCTTAAAAAGACGACACGAAATATACTCAATATAGATAAATAAAATATGTTCAGAAAGCAACGCAAATCATAACAACTGAACAGTAACTAGCAATATATAGCCGGACACCAATGCTTCTTCGATAACGTTACTACTCCGAGTAAATTAGGTGCGTTATGGATAGCGTTTTTTAAAACCAGAGGGAAGTAGTGGTGAAATGGCGAAATCAAAATTGAAGTGCACATCTGCGGACGGCACCATAGGCTGAAATGACATAATATATGGCACCGCAGTGCTGCCTTACCTAATGATATGCATAAAAATCAGTTTAATAAAACATCTAAAGCGCAACATATTTATTGTTAAGATTGGACCGTGTAGGATTTGAAATCTCTGTACCCCCATCCCATCAGTCCTGTACCATCTATATGGCATCGTTTTACATAAACGCACTTTGTGTTCCTCATAAGCCCTTATGAGGCACTTCATATATATGACGGGGCCGCGTATGGAAGTGACAGCTGGTTATTTTGTAAGCCTGCATATTTCGCTTTCCGTCGTCTCCTTTTCTTCTTCATATCCTCATAATCTATTTCCAGTTGAATGCCTCACTACCCTTGGCATGAAGTGATGCCATAACAGTAGTTACTTGTGCATGAAACCATATCCTTAAGAAGTTAAGCTGTCCTTTACTAACAAGCAAGGAGCACTTTCCCCATTTCTCTCTCCATCCTTTTCCTTTCCCACCTACAAATTATAGGTCTCGCCTGTACTAACAACAGTTATATTATAATATACTAACAAATGTAAATATACTTTGATGTGATATAAAACCACCTTTTGTTGGTGAACGAAAATATTATTTTTATTGGGCACATACCTATTATATTGCCTGTCTTTTAAGGTTGAAGTAATCTTGAAGCAGCAGCTGGGCTGCTACAAATGCTACATGAAATTTTAGAATGAAAGATGGTTCGGCAACACAAAGTTTGATGTCAAGTGAAGTGAGTCAATTACTACTTGCTTTTACTTCGTTATTTTTGTACACACACAAGAAAAGCAGGCACGCTGCTCGCTGCTGCTCCGGGAACGACAAGAAAGCAGCAGGAGCAGATAGAGAGAGAGAGAGTCCTGCTAGAAAGACACGAGGCGAACAGGCGGGATGGAGAGTGAAAAAGGTGAAATAAATGAGAAAACTGAAATTTACGCAAACTTCACTTGTGCGGAAATGATTCTCTGAGTGGAGGTTTCCTTCGTGCGCAAAAATAAATACATATTCTAATTTGCATATTATATAACGTCAAAACCAACCAAGAGCAATAATATATCATGAAAGCTAGCTCATACCTCTATACAATTTATTCTGTTGATTTTGAATACATTATTTTAAATTTGAAGCGATATACATACATAATTAATTCTAAGTATGCATTACATTATGTAATAAAATACTTTTGAACTACCTTGTTTTTGAGTTTTCACTCTTCCATACTCTCATATTTTCCCACAATTAACAAATGTAAGCGAGGAAAATTAAGAAAATTGGAAATACGTAAACGCCATAATAAATAGATGGGAAGTTACAAACATCTTAACTATCAAACGTGCTGAATAAAAAAAACTGTTTGAAAAAGCAAATTTCCCTTCGTGTTGCAGCCTTCTTACACTTCGCAACAAATTAATTCTAATTAATGCTTACAGCAAATCAAAGAGGGTTGACCGTAAAAACTTTTAAATTGTAAAAATAACTAACTTATTTACTTATTTATACAAGCGAAAAAAATGGTAAGTTTATAGAGTTCCCCTTGTCTATCCCGAAATTAATTGAATTTAATAGAATTTTTAAGTTTTTACATTAAAATTCCCCGTACATACATGGCATGCACAAAGTAATACTATTTCCACTTGCTGACTGATTGATATGAAAACGAGCAGGTAACGCTAACGCTTGTTTGAGAACGTTTCGATTATGATAATATTTAAGAGTAGTCATTGCTAACTAAATCATCTATACTTCACCTCTATCGCTGTTTAGTTGTTTAAGTGCTAAATACATGAGATCGAGTTCGACCTTGCAATTTTCACATCATCGGAGAAATCTAAAAATGGAGTATAAAAGTTTCTTACAAGATAGCTGGAACAATAAATCAGTGACACTTACTTCCCCTCAAATGCGAAATGATGTTGATCATGAAATGCTTTCATGTTCTTGACTTCCAGGACCAAATCCATGGCAGAGCTTGTTGAAGTCATGACAAAAGGACTAGTTGGAATATTGCACAGGCACTCCTTCATAATTCTACTGTCATTCCAGGGCACTTCCCACAATTGAACCTGGCCCTCAGTGACAGGCGATGAGTCATTGCTAGTTGGAACTAGCGGGTAACACAGGGACCGTCCAATATTGGGCTCCACGTCTGCTTTACAGTATCTAAAATAACATTTTATTGCATTAGAACTTTGACTGAGATGTACATTTTTATATATGAGATTTTGGAACATATCTTGCAGGCCCTACTTTTCAAAATTTCACCCCCGTAAAATTTATATTGTAAAAATGAACGCATTTACAACGGTTTTCATAACTTTTGCAATGGCTTGTACTCTTTAAAAATGAAAGTACAAGGTCTTAAGTCCTTAGCAGTATAAACTGGAATGCGTAATATTCCATAAGAGTTGTGATAAAATAAAAGGTTACGTCTGAACTTGATTTTTTATCTTTTTATATTTTATTCTCAATACTTGTTTCCCTCTGCTGAGGGTGCTATTAACCAAATAGTTCATCTGCTATCAAAATGAACGTCTGCTTCTGCTTTCTCCAAAAATAATGTCCACGAGCCTATGGGAAAGCCACAACTGGTTGATATATTTACACTTCCTTGTCTTCGTCAAGACGGGATAAGAAGAATGTAAATTAAAATCAAGCTATCACACCAGACCAGGGTTGATTGCTTTTCTGTAACATTACCATGTATCCAATGTAAACGATTTTCAAAATTCTGTCGCTGCATATTTCCCTTGTTACTATTCTATTCTTCTGTCCCAGATTTGCAGCTTTCTAGTTAGCAAGGAAAATAATATAGGTTTGCTTAGACACGAAACTGGTACGGGTTTGAGTTACATTTGGTGATGATACTATACCTGCTGGCTCGTTGTGTCTCAGGGTTTAAAATATTCCAAGCCAACTTTGTGTGAACAATAGGAGACAATATGGAGTATTGAAGTTCCGTTATAGAGCTCTTACATTATGAATGTACGCAGAATACATTTGAAGCATGTATTAAAGTTACAAACTTTAGATACCATCCAAGATTGACACGGTTCATTTATCATTTTCCATTGTAACGTTTGAGCGTAATAAATAATATCAAGTGAGAAAAGGAGGCTGCATCGAGATATATAGACTACTGGAATTGAAAGGTACACCGTACAATCTGACGGAATACCTAGCTCCCATTTATTTTCCGAAGAAAACACAAAATTGAATTTTACAGGAGAAAGATAAAATACAACAAAGTAATTCTTCAAGAGAAAATCTATTTTCCTTCGGAAAGCTTATTGAGCAGAACTGGAGACTTAAAATTACAACAGCGTCGCATTCTTCGATTTGTGCTTGTGATATAATGTGTATGTGAGTAAGCGTCATGTTGTATTACTTTGGCTCCACTTCAAAATGAATTTCTTAAACGAGAAGGTGATAGACAGGGTGAGACAGGAAGTGGGAGGGAAAGCAAAACTCCGACATCTTTCTTTTATTGTTAGGTATAGTATGAATATATACTTCATTTTCTTCAAACACTCTCATCTTTTCCAAAACTCCTATACAATAGTCATTTCTGTTGAAACCACTTACAGTTCCCAGTGAAATTAACGATAACTATACTATATCAGCATGTTCTGAAGATGGCTACATGGGTAGATTTTCGCTTTATGTGTCTTTTTATGATTTATTCAGAAGGAATCCAGATGGACACATCACACTCATACAATATGGCCACTACCATAATATATGCCCAAGACTGTTGCTGTTGTAGTGTAAGTGTATACATGCTCAATGCGCAAAGTTCAACTAAGCAGAGATGATCGAATGATGTAAAAATATCATATTTCCCCCTCTCATTTGAAGTTACTTCAGTCCTGTCTCACTTTGCGGGAAAAAGTGCTCAATTTTCGTTGTTAATCATCCTTGACGACGACTCTACCGAACTGAATCTAAAAATATTTCGGGGCGTGAAATAACTATGTGTCCGCCCTGCTCCCATAAGATATTTACCGTTCTCGATCTGGTTCTGGTGTATGAGAAAGTTTGCAGTAACAAGTCTACAAGTTTTCTAAACAAGTTCTACAAATTCGTGGCAGAACGGCAGAACATTAAAGAACGACATATTTTAGCATCGCCTACATAGTAGTCAATCTTTCTCTTACTTTTACTTTTACAGTGGGTGACACTGCAACCATTATAAAGTAAAAGTTAATTGTAAATTGGTAAGTAGAGGTTTTCACCAATGGAAAAATGATAGGGGATCATTTACCTACGCATGTCTCGTGACATTCATAGAATGCCACGACGAGGTAGTCTGAACTAAACAACTTGTACTTATACACGCTTTATATTTCATTCTCAGATTCATGAAAATTATTTATGCAGCTTACATACGCTATAGGCACAGCTTCTGCCGTTTCACGACGAGTTCATAAGTACCAGTGAACTGTATATATTTGAATACAAATGTTTTACTTCCTTCAAAATATCTTTCCTAAGATGTACAAATACCGTCCTGTACCTACACCGCTTGTATTCGTTTATATTCATAATTCCACGTTCCGCCGACTGAGGCATAATATCTCATTTTACTTATTTATATAACTAGCCATCTACTTGTTATGGTAGTAACGCGTAGAAAAACGTGGAAAGACAGGGGTTAAAACCAAAATAAAAAAAATTGTTGGAAAGCAAGGTTGAATGTGTGGCTGGTTCCAACAAAAAACCCATCTATTATCAGTAGCAACAATATATATGGTACGATGGTCTGGATGCGCGTGGTTGGAGGGACGTCCACGTTTCTCTTCTGGTTTACTTACTTCACGAGTGGGCGAATCGTAGAGTAAATGAATGAATAAAGTAGGAAATGAAATGAGTGTAGTCAAAGTAAAGTATTTTATGGAGTTTGTAGGAGTATATAGTGTAGGAAGAAGAACGTAGAAATATGTTTGTGCCAACATTCGTACATCATCTTATCCCTCCTCTTTATTCTTCCATCTGACTGTTTTCACCTTGCTCACAAGCTGCAAGGCACTTTAAGTGGTCGCTGGGAGGCAAAAAAAACGGAGGAAAATATGGAAGAAAAGAAACTGAAACGGCCACGACGGAGAAAGAATGGGTAAGAGGAGTTAAAAGGGCCCTCAAGTGGCTCATCTCCCACATAGATTATATATTTTACCCAGATGAAGGAAACGGAATAGTGAGAAAAGGAGTTGAGTGGCGTGAAGAACCAAAGCAGTAATGGTTTAGTGTGAAGCTGTGTGGCACTTACATTGCTAAAATAAATGAAATCAAGAAAAAAGTTAAGTAAAGTCGACAAGAAGCTAGCAACAAAAGGATTAAAGACGGGAAATGTTTGTAGGCTGCAAAACTTACCAATTGAGGAGACTCGCATTTAGTTCCAGCATTAGGAAACAAAAATGGAAATACCCCAATGGTAACAACAATTTCTTCAAACGTATGTCATACGGGAATTGAGGAGGGATCCGAGTGCCAGTTTGACAAATTGGATACGTACTACGTACTAGCTACATAAAAAGTAAGGAATAAAACGCTGTGGGGAGTAGGTTTGGAGGGTATTTTAGACTTATTAAGTTATACACAGCGTTTAATAATCTGCAATATTAAGTCTTTACATTTGACAACTAACTAGAATCGAAGTTTGTATGAAGTTGAACTGGCCATTTTAATACGACTTGTAATATTAGATTCAAAACAAAGGATTTATAAGGGTGCAATGAAGTTACCACCAGTCGCCAGTTCCTTGTCAGTCTCCACGGATGAAGCCAGTATAGTGGGCTCTCCCAATGCTGTAGCCAGAATAGTGGGGAAATCGAGAAATGACAAGTGAGACTAGGATAAGTGGTAATGGCTATGAAATCTCCCAGGTGAGTGGGGATGAACTTCCCGTTCCGGTTTATATTTCTGTAGAAATGATGCTCCTTTGATTTTCCGGAAAACTTTGTCTTTGTTGAAATTACCTTGCCTTGATCCTATTTCATGTAGTCTAAACCCAGACTTATAGTAAAAGGTAAGTTTAACGAATAGTATGTACTAACGATAATATGATATTATGAAAGATGAAGGTTTTTTAAATATCGTTCCACTGATACATTTTCATATAGCACTCAATATTGTGTAAGAGTTAAACAACAGCAGTCGAATTTAATAAATTTGATAGTTACATATGTATCAAAGGAAAGCTTTTTTGTCGGATATTTTATATTGCAGATTCTAACTGTTAATACGTGTGGTTTCCACCCTTTGACCCATTCATTGCAAAGATTAAGAGGACGCTAAAAGATACAACTGTAAAATGTCGTGTAAAAACGGATTATAAAGTAATGAAGTTTTCAGCGAACCACTCTATCCTTCTAACATTTAAGAGGAATGCTTGCGGCCGAGCCGTAACTTTTGGAACTAAAATAAGTATCAAACTAAATAACATTAACATTTTTACCAAATATAACACGAAGTCGCATAATTTGCCCTGCCTCCATTTGCTTCTATGTATAAGTACATGAATGATGTAGCGAGCATAATGTAGGTAGTGTACACGATTTAAAGTTTTTCATGTCGTTTTTAATGTGCTAGCCGGCAACAAAAGATGATGCCAGTTTCGAGCGAGTTGTTAAAAAACAGAAGCCCCTAACAATCGTCAATCGGGCACAATTTAACATCTAAAACGTCACATTTAATGACCCAATAGTGACGAAGATTAGTCGGGAGTGCTGTTAAAAGTAGGAAACAAAAGAAATAAATGTTGTTGTGCATCTTCACTTCATGACTCTCCGGAGCCTCGTTGAATGGCTTTAGTTCAGCTCGTTGTTGGTCTGATTTCGGTGATTTCATAAACAAGACTAAAATAATAGCACGGATGAAATGGCGAAAGAAATACGAGTCGAGTGCTACCATGTAACCTCTCTCTAAACAAAGCATACACATTGCATAGAGATTAATCAAAAGGAGAAACCCGTATACACATACGTCTATATTATGCATTTTTTTTAAATATACGCATGACTGCTTCCATAATTATTATGTACTACTTGACTTACCAAGTTGCAGAGGACAATGGTACAATAAAATTTTCTGCACTACACATTTTAACTTTTAGAATGAATAAACGTATGCTGCTGCTGTTATATTCCCTTCTGGTGTCATATTACTTATTACATCCAACTACATACGATTCTGCAAATTGTGTTCCTACTCGTACCCATCTTCATCTTTCACCGCCACCGGAAGCTTTTAAAAAATGTGCTTTCTCGGCATAAGCAGTGCGAGCAAACTAGCAAATAAGGCCGTCGTTCTACTACTACAACTTGTGGTCGCAGCAAAAATGTATCTTTGAATGGACATATTTTTGGATCTCCCAAACTGGAAGGTTTATACTTACTTACATTTACGTCTAGTAGAGTCAAAGAGTCTAGAAAAAGTAAATGATGAATAGTACAAGCCTGTCCTCTTTTTCTTTACACGCTACCCCTGCCCCTTTCATTTTTCTTAGGGATTCTGGATCTCATTCAAATTCTTTTTCAAACTACTATAAAAAAAGATACAAAGCATTCCGACCCAGTTTCCGCTGTTCCCTCCCTCTTTTCTTGTTTCACTATCAGGAACGTCGTTCGAACATAAGACAAAAGGTAATGCATAAAATAATGGTAGGTACATGTGTAGAAGTAGCGGAGTAGTAGCATATTATCATCATCACCACATAAGCGAATGTGAAAGTTACAAAAAGTAATATATTGGATGGGCTCGTTCCACACAGTATTGTGTAAAACTGCAAAACAGTTTTATTTTTCGTATTCCGCTTTAAGCTAGAAGTAGTGCTCAAATAGATGATGAATACAGGGTAACAAGACATTTTAACCGCCCAACTTTTAGCAATTTACTCAGTGTCCATTTATGTAACGCATCTTTATTCTTATTTCTTTTGAACTTTTAATGAAATAAGATGACGAGTTCTTTTTCCATTTCGGTATGATAAGTAGAAAGCAAGTGGAGAGGAGGATAGTGTGAGTGTAACCCTAGAAGTAGGTAGATAACTTACCACCAAGTAGGATGACTGTTTAAGAATTATTCGAATGACATTCCAGCAAAATAGAAGGAACGCACCATATACACAGAAAGGAAGGTGACTAAATAAGAGATTTTCTACACGAGGAGAATAAAACAGATGAGGCATACAATATCCTCACTCAACAACGCCACCATCTACTAGCCTCTTTAGATTTCCTAGTTAAAGAACCACAGGAACATGTTACAGTGTGCTAAAAGTCTGGGTGGCTCTTCATGAGTGTCTTCTAGGTTGTATGTACCTACGGCACTGTATGTCTATAGATATGGCATAATGCGCTTATCATAAAAAAATTCTTTGCAATAGCTGGTGGGCAATAATACGATGAGCAAGCACACACACGTATCTTCACACAATGTTGCCTTTGCTCTTGTTTCAGGCAGTAAAAATGTCGCATTCTCAGCTATTTATTATGTCTTTTTCTTTCCTTAAATTGGAAATGACTGTACGACCCTCTAATGTGCCTATTTCTCCAACATTTCCACTTATCCTACTCATTTACAAAGGGAGAGAAAGCAGGATTCATGTTATATACATAAAATACGGCTATGTGAACGGCTATGTTCTATATGCTGTATTATATGGGACAGAGATACTTGTGTATAAAAGTTCCATATAAAAACGAACGTCAACGTTATTTCGGTATGCTGATGATACAAAACCGTTTCTCACCTGGTTCATTCCGCCAATGTAAAGCCCATAAATATGTAAAGATTTAACTGAAGTAAATAGGGAAAATGGCACGCGTAGTAACCTTCCCACATGGTAGCCACTTTCACCGCAGTGACTGTGCGTAAGGAGCAACGCAGGAAAAGGCGGTGTTTTGGTGAGAAGGAGAAATGATCTTTTTGACAGTTAAATACCCTCAACAACATACAAATTTATCGATGGAAGTATTTTCTTAGATCTCCTTATCCAAGACCAGATGTTCCTCCTGCAATCAACTTTTCCTATAGAATCACTGCGTAAGTGGAGCATATGGTACATACTTACATACTAAATAGTCCCTACGTAGAATATAATTAAACGGCTGTAGTGTTAAAAAATAGAGAAACGGGAAATATGTTTATTTTATGGCCACGTGTGGTGCGAGGTTTGCGTGTTTAATGCCGCCTTACTTGGTATCCCAAATCCAGAAGAGTACACCACAAACTCGTTCCCATTTAATG